>JAQQSZ010010635.1:0-12464 GCA_028646595.1 Phalanger gymnotis
AGTATTGCATTTCTAAACAAGCAGACAAAGGAAAAAAAAAACCTCAACCCTGCCATTTACTTGAATTATCAGAGATGCTACTGGGTTTATAAAGACAGTGTTAATTGGGGTGGAAAATTTGATTTTATGCTCCCTGGAAAACAATGTGCAAGAGTTTGTTTTTGCTTTTGTAAAGATCAGAAAACCTTATATAGACCTGGGGGTGGAAGGAAAGAATATCACCCAGGAATGCCAAACCTTTACTAGCTGCATGCTTTTGGAAAAGGAGAACTCATGATTATTTACATTGGCCCCTTTGCAGTCTCTTTTAGGAATATCTACTAAACACCTTTGATTATTTTGTTTATTAAAATCAGAAGAAAATCCATGTTTATGTGATTGTGTGTGTGTGTGTGTGTGTGATGTCTTTTAATATTGACTTACGGCAGAAATCACTTGTTGCAAGGTTTTTTCTCCCCAGTCAGATGAATCTGAAACTCGAATGAGGATTGTCTTCTATTCCTCTATGTCCTAAGCAGTATGGTCTAGTGATGAAAGATTTAGGCTACATTATGAGCTAGAAAGAACTGGTTTTATGTGCCATGTCTGACACATACTGGTGGTATGACCCTGGGCAAGTCACTTAATCTCTTAAACTCTAGGCAACTCTTGAGACTAAAGTCAATGGAAAAACAGCTGCTGACCTGCTTTGGTAGAGGGACTTTCCTCATCCAGAAGTTTCCTGACCCTCTTAAGTCACAAACCTCATTCCTATCCCTTATGCTTCTCATCGATGCCTCATAGCACCTAGCAGAGTTCAAACCATACCTAGCAATTATCCCACATGAAGCAAACCCCTTAAACCACAGGCAGGTCACACAACAGAGGACAGGCTTGGAGTTCACACTAGCAATCCGCTTAATTGGTTCCTACCGAACTAATTGTTCTTGTTAGGCACCACTTGGGCTCTGTTCTTTCTAAGTTGCTAAAAGATGACAAGTAATAGTTTTACCCTCTTTAGGTCAGGCCGCACTTGTTCTTCCTAAGTTATGGCTCTGATAGAGACGTTAAATCCATGTTTTAAAATCTGTTGTTTGGTTAACTTCTTTAGGAAATATGTACATAGGAGGGTGGCATGTATAGTGGATAGAGGGCTTGCCTTGGAATTAGGAAGATCTGGGTTCAAGTCCTGCTTGTGATGCATACTAGCTATGACTGTGGACAAGTTGTTTGACACGTCTGTGCCTGGGGCAAGTCTTTAGGAGCTGACCATTTTCTTTGGAGGCATTTTATGTACTGGGAGCTCCTCATATCAATGAACCCATAGGTTTGAATGAGGAAAGGGAAATGAAGGAAGCGAGGGAGGAAAGAAGGAAGGGAGGATGGGAAGAAGGAAGGAAAGGAGGAAGGAAGGGAGGGAAGGAGGGAAACAGGAAGAAGGGGAGGGAGGATTGGAGGGAGGAATGAACAAATGAAAGGAGGAAGGAAGGACAAATGGGAGGAAGGAAACAAAGAAAGGAGGAAGGAAGGGAAAGAAGAAGGAAGTGGGAAGGAAGAGGGGAGGGTGTGAGGAAGGAAGGAAGGTAGGGAGGATGGAAGGAAGAAAGAGATATGGGAAGAAGGAATGGAGAAAGGAAAGGAGGAAGGAAGGACAGATGGAAGGAAAGAAGGAAGGAAGAAAGAAGGAAATGGAGAGAAGGAGGAAGAGAGGGAAGAAGAAAAGAGAAGAAAAGAGGGAGGGAGGAAAGGAGGATAGGAGGAAGAGAGGGAGGGAAGAAGGGGAGAAGAAAGGAAAAAAGGGAGGATAGGAGGAATGAAAAAGGAAAAGGAATATATATATGAGAACTTTCATCTCAGAAAGCCATAAGAGTACCACTCTTTGACCCAAGGCATTCTCTCTATATACAGAAAAGCACCAGCAGCAGCAGCAGCAGCAGCAACAACAAAACAAAGCAGAGGACAACCATATCGACCCCCCAAAACAAAACAACAACAAAAAACCATTCATGGACAGTATTTCTGGGACAATATTCCTTGTCCCCTTTCCAATATTCAGGGCAAACACAACTTTGTGTTACAAGATCTCACGCATGACCGTGCAGTGACAGAGCAGCACGGAACACTATTGTTGGCTCACAGATTTAGAGGCTCTCTGAAAAAAAAAGATGTGCCCAAGACAATATAATCTGTAGATTAACATTTTCTCCATCACTTTCTCAAGTCCAGACAATTGACAATCATGCCTGGTTTGTTATCATTTGCCCATTTTCAAGGTGTAAATGCTTGGACTGAAAGGAATAATTATCTCTCACAAGCCCATACAACCTGGCTCCAACCTGTGGATTTAAGCGACCTTAAAGATTATGTCGGATTCAAACAGAAAATATCCCTGCCAACCACATGTTGACTTAGAAAACCATAAATTAACATCATCTATGTTGCAATATATCTACACACACACACACACACGTATATACACACACATGTACACACACAAATGTTTTGTTAAACATTCCCCAATTACATTGTAATCTGGTTTGGGCTGTATTTGGGAATTTTGTGGGCACTTGCTGCCCTCTGAAAGTGGAGTTTGGCGCCTCTGATTGGACTGGACTAGAATTTCTAGTCCAACCCCCTCATATTACAGATGATGAAACTGAGTCCTGCAGAGGTTACATAACTTGCCCAAGGTCATGCAGCTGGCAGAGCTGAGGTTTGAAAGCACATTTTCTGCCTCCAAATCCAGCCCACTCTCCTGGCACAATGCTGCTTATCATATTACCATACTGCAAAGTCCTGGGTAGCCTAGGGTGGGGGTGGGGGGCAAATATATGAAAGGGGTGTCTTCTCATCTCAGTATGTGGGGATTTATGCATCCAACTCACATTAGTGTTAATGGGAGTTACATGTGTAAATCCCAGCCCTTCAACATGATAATACATAATATATCCCTTAATTTTTAATTCACTCGGGTCTCAATTTTAAAGCATTTTCTTGTAGTTTGTCCTAATTATAATCATTTTTAATGACAGCTTAAAAATTTCACCCAACTGTCTTATCACATACGGTACTTAATTTCTCAAGTGAACAGTTTTACTGTACACTATTCTGGGAATTTTAAGAACTAAAACATAAAAGGAGAGAGAGGACTTTGTATAGTGAGCCTAGCTGTTAATTGTTCTAATATACATAAAGAGACTAAAGCATATTCTTGAAATGTGTGGCTGGCCTTCCTGCAGAGCCTTGTTTGACCTTTTTCAAGGGGGAATCACAAAACCCTAGAGGGAAAGGAGAAGAAAAGGAATATTCATCTTCCCCTTCTTCTTTTGGCTGGGTTCTGCCCAAATCAGAACCAGTATTAAATATTGATTGTTGTATAGAAGATTCCTTATTTGCTTAGTCCATAGTGAAAACTGTCCAGCCAGAAACAATGAAGAGGCTCACCATTCAGGTGCCATTGGCTTTGCTGGGAGTTGGGGGGTGGCTATGTAGGGAGACTTAAAGGGCTGAGGGAGGGGTTAGGCAGTGTGGATTTTCTGCAGTCATCCAGAGGGAGGGAGAATTTAAATAGATAGCCAATTTATTCTCAGAAAAATACAAAGGAACACAATTTAAGTAAGGATTACGATTTAAAAAATAGTTAACAAGCACTAATTTTCTCTGGAACTTCCCCATGGGGGATAAAGAAAAACAAACAAAAAACCCCAAAAATATGCATCCTTGAGCAAAACAAATTCTCACATTGGCCATGTGCAAAAATCTACATCTCATGTGACATATTGAGCCCATCCCCTCTCTGTCAGGAAATCAGTAATATTCTTCGTCATCCATCCTCTGGCATCATTATTGGTCATTGTGCTCATCAGAGTTTTTAAGTAATAAGAATTCTTTAAAACAAACTCTGGACCTTCTGGGAGTGGCACAAGCAAGGTCTTCTTGAAAATGCCATACAGTATTTTTTTTATAGAGAGTCCAAACCCCTAGTAAACCTGACTTCTGATTTAAGCAAGTTCTAACACTTTTGCTACCTGAGGGACTTTCTTTCAAATGGCTTCTTCTCTGCTTTAAACAGCTGTCTGTAGGCTTTTATCTCTTGTGTTATAGTCTCTGAGTACAAGAGCTTTCTTTCATCTTGCCATCCTGGACCAATAAGTAGGTGGTCACATCGGGGAGAATACAGCTGTTTCTAAGATGCCATTCAGTGAAAAATTCAAGTAACCTATTATTCGTTGGCTTCTGAGAGACAAGAGGATTGACGGATATTTCTCCATTTTTCAATCGGTTGCTTTAGTATTGTTTAAGCCAGTCCTATAGTCAGACAGCCAAAATTGATGGAATGATATCGGGGAGCAGGGACCTAAATTCCTCATATTATTTTTAAACAATTCCAGGAGTTGATTAGATAAGTCTCTATGGAGTTCTGAGTTTACTTCTATGGATCTTATGTCATGCCCTGTTTGTGAAAGCCAGGAATAATTCGGGAAGTTTGCTCCTTTGGGGTGTAGGAAGGCTTAACTACTCTGTACTATTGGGTATATTCTCCTTCTGAGTCTTGGTTGATGTTGCAGGAGCTCAGATTTTTAAGGTCATGGATTAAGAGTTTATGATCAGGGTCATAGATTTAGATTTGGCACAGACCTTAGATGCCATCAACTCCTTTTTTTTTCAGAAGAGGAAACTGAGACACAGAGAAGTGAAGTGATTTGACAGATGTCACTGATGTACTCCATGTCTGAGGTGGAATTTAAACCCAGGTTTTTATGATTTTAGTTCCAGTGTCCCACTCACTACACAACACTACATCTTTTCTTTGCCATGTAGTATGGAGAACTCTCAATGCAGACCAGCACCAACTCCACGCTCTTAGCCTGAGGGTATTGAAATGTTTAGTAACTTGCCCAAGAACATAGATCAGAGGTGAGGCTTGAACTTGGCTCTTCCAGCTTCAACTAATTATCCAATACATTCTTAAAATCACAGATACATCAAATGGTTTGAGGTAAACTCTAGAACAAGGGTTCTTAATCTCTGTTGTGTCACGGATCTCTTTGGCAGTTGAGTGAAGTCTATGTACTCATTCTCAGAAAAATGTTTTTAAATAATTAATAACTATCTTTTTTTCCCATCCAAGTTCATGAATCCTTTGAAATTTATCACACACATTCCACCCCAAAGTTAATCCTTGCTCTCAGGTTGACCTCAATACTTTCGTGTATCCATGACCTTAAGAATTTGTGAATTAATAGATTGAAGCGAAAGACCTAGGTTCCAGTCCTACCTCTGACATAGTGGCCACATGATAATGGACAAGTCATAAGCCTCCAAGTGTCTCCAGGCAAGTATCTAGGAATTTAAGTTGTAGAGCAGGCCTACATTGGGCCTTTCACGCATGCTTCATTGGGCATTCCACGTAGCCAGGATTTCATAGGTCCAGTCCAGGAGAAAAAAAGATGAGAAAACAGTGGTCTTTGTTCTAGCAAGAAGCTCAGGATCATTAAAGGCAATGTCCAATTTTGCAAAGGCAGCCCAATTTACTCGGGAAAACAATTTAGTCTTTTTAGCTATTTTTTAGAAGAAGTGTCCAATTTTGCAAAGGCAGCCCAATTTACTTGGGAAAACAATTTAGTCTTTTTAGCTATTTTTTAGAAGAAGTAGAGTAGATAATGGAGTCAGGAAGGCTGGATTTAAAACCTGCCTTAGAGGGGCAGCTAGGTGGCGCAGTGAGTAGAACACTAGCCCTGAAGTCCTGAGTTCAAATCCAGCCTCAGACACTTGACACATTTGCTAGCTGTGTGACCTTGGGCAGGTCACTTAACCCCAATTGTCCTCCCTCCCCCCTCCAAAAACATAAAAAAAAAATTAAAAAAAAACCTGCCTTAGATATTTATTTATTGTGTGATATGGAGCAAATATCTTGAAGTCTGTGTTTCCATGGCCTCAAAGATTCCTTTCCCACTCTAAATCTAGCATCCTATGGGTCATACTTTATCAGGAAGTTTGGAGGTCATTGGAAGGTAGGAGACATAGTGGATAAAGGGCTGGAAGAAGAGGAATACCTGAGCTCAAACCTGCACTCAGACCAGACACTTAATACTTGCATAACTATCTGTCTACCTCAATTTGCTCATCTCTAAGATGGGGATATGAATGGCACCTACTTTCCAGGGTTATTGTTGAGGATAAAAAGGTGATATTTGTAAAGCACTATGCAAAATTTAAAGCATTATAAAATGCTGGCTGTTATTTTCATAATCTTGAAGGTATGCTTTCCAAATCATCACTATTCTCATATAATGAGATCTCTTTGTGATAGTAAGGAAGTATTTTTATTCAATGATCAGGGCTGTCCTTATGTATAGGCAGAGTAAGTGGCCACCCATGGTGTAGATTTTAAGAAGCCACCAGAAAGCTCTCTACCAAAAAAGAAAAGAAAAGAAAACAACTCTCCCCCCTGTCACCCCCGCCTTTTCCTGGTGTCTGAAATTTCACAGACAACTTTGGAATGGAAAGTGTGCTGTTTAGGAGGATAGAACCTTGGCCCCCAAACGGTTTTTTCGGTAGGACTGTGGTTAGTAATTACCAATGGTTACTACAAAAAAGGTTCTGTTTCACAGGCAAAGTAAACGGGGCTGCCCTAGCAGCCAGCTTCCTTCTTCCATACAAGAAACAACACCAATCATAGAGCCTCTACACACACAAACATTTTAAAGCTGTCATAAAAACCACTCACCAGTGGGTATTAACATGCATTTCATCATGAACTTTATATTGAAAATGACATTTTGGAGGCAAATTTGGCAACGATTTTCCCCTCTATAGTTTGGGTACATCCAGCTCTAGTATAACTGGGGGGTGGGGGAAGCAGCATTTCCCCAAGTCATTTTCCTCCTCTCGTGTTCATGTGCCAGATGGAAGGAAGGCACAAACACTTATCCGTGTGCGTGCGCGGTCTGTCTGCACTTCCTTTTGGGAAAGGACCAGGTTTTTTCAGGGTGCTACATGGAGAGCTTAGCACTCCTGTGTGCCTGTGTCTGTCTCCAGTGTGTTGTGTACACATACATGTGTCGTTTCCCTTGACTTCTTAAGGGAAAGGTCTCTGGGTCTTTTTTTCGTGGTTGATGGTCAGCGTCCAACATTCACCCAAATACGTTTCCTTCTATCCTGCTCATGTGCCAGATGGAATGAAGGCACAAACATTTTTCCCCTTTTCTTTTTCTTGGATGCATCCCTCACGTCTATGTGCGTTTGCGGTCTGTCTTGACTTCCTTTGGGGAAGAGAACAGGTTTTCCTATGTGCTACATATAGGGCCAGTATCAGGAATAGCAGTGTGATTGCCACTGAACACGCCTGATGTTGGCCCCAGATCAGGCAGCATATGGTTAATGAAGAGCGAGCGCCAAGACCTGGATTCCAGTTCGACCTCGGAGATGAACTAACTAAAGGACACTGAGCAAGAAGACAACTCACCTCTTACTGCTCTGGGCGACTCTCCAAGATTATTAATCATAGGAAAGATGTCGGCTCGTATCGATAGAGGGAGTTTTCTCATCTGGGAGTCCTCTATGGTAATGAAATCATAGGCTCAGTACCTGTCCCTATATGGAGGGGAATAAACATTTACTCAGCAGCCACTACACGCTGGGCCAAATGCTTTACAAATGTGATCTCATTGGATGTTCACAACCACCCTGTGAGGTAGGCACTATTATTATCCCCACCTTACAGTTGATGAAACTGAGGTTAAGTGATTTGTCCAGGGTCACAAAGCAATTGTCTCAGGCCAGTTTTGAACTCAGGTCTTCCTGATTCCAGGTCCAGTCCTCTATCCATTGTGAGGTCTAGCTGCCTATATATTCATGTATGTATATACATATATATATACACACACACACATATATACATACATACATAAAAATATGTGTGTGCATGTGTGTATGTATATGTATATATATGTGCATATATACATATACATATATATGCATATATATATGTATATATGTGTATTATATATACATATATATAATTGTGGGATGTAGAATACATAATATATACTATTATATTTCTTTAAGACATATATTTATATATTTAAAAGGAATAGCAAGTAGTCATGATAGATTTACCATTTCCTGTACAATCATCTTTTTTTGATATTCTATTGTGTTATGGAAATGCTTGTTTTATTTCTTAAGTTCAGAATAAAATAAATAAAATTTAAAAAAAGGATCTATAGGATTATCTTTTGCCTTTCATTGTATCCCTAGAGATCAGCACAGTGTCTCAAACATATCAAATGTTTAATAAATGTTTATTGACTGATTAGTTGTGTCATCTGATTCTCACAGGAATCCTGGGGGGTAGTTACTTGCAAATATTCCCTCCCCCCATTTAAAACATGAGAAGCTGAGGTTCAGCCATGAGAAGCAGTAGGAAGAGCCCCGTATTCAGAGGCAAAAGACCTTGCTTCAAAGCCTGACACTACCGCAAGGGAGCTCTGTCTAGGGCAGGTCATGCAATCTCACTGCACCTCAGTTCTACCTCTCAATCTAGGATGCAGGATTTGAAGGTGGACTTCTTACATCCATGCCAAGTACATTATCCTGTATGCCATGATTTATCTCAAAAGGAAATTTATTATTGTTATGATTATTGTTTTGTTAGTAGCACACCTGAGAGCATAGTCTCCTTGAAGCACCCCAGTGATGGACAAGGATCTGAGGATGACTGATGGAGGGCTGAGGTGAACCGTGATGAAGCCATCTTGCCCAACTCCCTGATCATATTTATAGAGGAGATTCTGAAGCAGAGAGAGTTTAAATTCTTGCCCAGAGTCACTGACCTATTAAGAAACTGAGATGGGACTTGAAGCCCAGGCTTCCTGACTCCAGGAGAGCCATCTATCCGCTCCTCCGCACTGCCTCTCTTTAAGAGAGGGTTTGGCTTTTGTTCGCACCGTATCAGGGGCACACCATGCCACCCATCCAAACAAAGTGGGAACCTGTGCTCCCTGCATATTGTGGAAGGCAAAAATTACTGCCAAAAGGCTAGCTTTGGAATATTGTTTTCCATTAAAAAATAGCTCCACAATGAGAAGCATGTTAATGCCCAACGGTGAACAGTTTAATAATAGCTTTAAACCATTTTTGCAGAGCCTCCATTGTTGGGGCTGCTTCTCTTATGGTCCAGAGAAATTGGCTGCTGGTACACATGGTCTATTCTCACTGTAACTATAAAATCAACCCTCAAGAGAATTTTAAGTCTTCTCGAATTGCTTTTTAGCGCAGACTAGGGAAGCAAAAGCTCTAAAACTGCCTAGTAACAGGCAGATCACTGGGTAAAGCTAATGTAGCCCTGGCCAAAACCCAAAGCATAACAAGAAACTGTGGGCTATAGGGAAAAGAGTTTCAAAAGGTGGATTGGACCATTGGAATATCATGTGTAGTTATTAATTAAACAAGCACGGCTTCCTAACCAAGCAGATCTGTTCCCTAAACTGAAGAGCAACCAAGGACCTCTTGGTGTAGTAGAAAGAGAGCTGGATTGGTAACAGTCAGAGGTCTTAGGGCCACATTCCAGCTGCACTTTTGGCTCTTTGTGAAATCTTGGGAGATTCACTTCATTTCCCTGGGTCTGAGTTTTCTTTTTCTTAAGATGAGAAAACTGGATTAGACGTTTTCCAAGGTCCTTTCCAGCCAGGAGTGTGAGAGAGTGTCAAATTTTGAGCGTGAGAACTGGAGAGCTGGTTGTTAAATATTGACCAGCACACCCCTCTTCTAGCTCTAGCCTCTATTATCCTTTAAGATCATGGGAAATGTCCTTAATTCCATGTTTCAACAGAGAGGATCATGGTTCTATCTCCTCATTGCACAGATCAAAATATTTAATTTAACAGGTTCATCCCTGCTTATGTTTATTTATAAACACGCATGCCACCCCTACATGTGTGCATTTGTCCATTAAAGTTCATTAATCCCAAAGTGAGCTTTATTTAAAAGTTGTTCGATTTAAAGCTGCTCCTTCAGTGAGCAAACGTCTTTGTTCTCTGATGAAATTATGGAATAATCTGTATCTAATTTAATTCAGAGTCTGGTGGATTGTGTTCTAAACCCACCTGATTTAAATGAATATAAGAGAAACAACTGGTATTTTGTATAAGGTTTTAAGGATTACAAAACACTTTGCCTATATTATCTTGTTTCATTCTCCTAAGAACCACTGTGAGTTGCATACTACAAGTGATTGTGGTACATACCCATTTTATAGATAATGAAACTAAAGCACAGAGAAGTGAATTAACTTGTCACATGACTAATAAATATCAGAGGTGGAATTTGAACTCAGGTCCTTCCTGATTCCCAAGTCCAGTGTCAATGGGCAAGCCTTCAAATTTATCCTGTATATAGTTTGCCAGTTCTCTACCTGTTAGACAGTGAACTCTTTGAGAGTAAGGACTATCTTTTGCCTTTCTTTGTGTCCACAGTGCTTAGTACAATGCCTGACACACAGTACCTGGCACCACATTATCTCTGAATATGCTATGAGTCCTAAGAAAACTGAGTGATTCAGAACTTTGGGAATATGCTGTGTTCTGAATGCTGAGGTGGGCAGTATGAGGTACTTTAGTGAGGTGACATTTTGACTTGTTAGAAATTGATTAAAAAATCATATTATACCAAGGACCAGAAGGGCATCATTTTAACATATTGATTAAACTTTTTGATGAAAGACTTTTTCCCCTCAACCGCTACTTGCTAGTCCTTTGACTGACTTTATTCTTATTGATGTCTTTTTGACACTTTGGTCATTTCATAGATAGTGTCCTCCACTGGTGTACTCTTAGTGTCTTTAGCCAGCAATTGTGTTCTTTAGCTGACTTTGTGGAAGAATATGGACAACAACCACATGAGATGTGCACGCATGGATTGAGTTGTGAGCTTCAGTGTTAGAACTTGAAAACTGATGAAATCCGAGATCCTTTAATATTTGTGGGTCATTTTCAAAAATAATCCCCCCTCCAAATTCTCCCTTATAAGAAAAGAAGAAAAAAACTGACAAAATGACTGCATCTGACAAGATATCCAACATTCTGTACCCACAGTCTGCCACTTTTCTAATGAGAAGAGTGAAGAATATTCCCTTGACATCTGTGCTCCAGGATCAAAACTGGTTGTTGCACTAGTATGAGATCAATTGATTTTTAGTACTCTTTTCTTTTATATTATTGTAGTCATTGTTTACATAGCTTTCTTGACTGTGATCACTACACTCTGTATCAATTCATATGTCTTTACCTGTTTCTCAGAATTCCTCCTATTGATCTTTCCTTACAGTACAATAATATTCTATTACATTTATGTATCAAAATTTACACAGCCCTTTCCCAATTTATGGGCACTAACTTTGCTTGCAGTTTCCTTCCCTTCCCTTCTTTTTTCTTTCTTCCCTCCCTCCTTTCCTTCCTTCCTTCCTTCCTTCCTTCCTTCCTTCCTTCCTTCCTTCCTTCCTTCCTTCCTTCCTTCCTTCCTTCCTTCCTTCTTCCCTTCTTTTTCTCTCCTTTTTTATATATAAAGGAACATGTTTAAAGTACAGTTTCACTTAAGCTACATGACACTCAGATATATGCCAAAAAACCAGGTGGAGATCATTGGGTTGACTTTTGATAGGATATCCTAGGGTAATATAAACAAGTTATTCACCTCAAATAAAAGAGTTAGGATTGTAAAACTTGGGAAGCCATTTCAGCAATGATAAACAACCCTGAGGATCTGAGTATTTATTCTAGGCTGCTTATGATGACATATTTTTATAACACTTGTCTGACTGCCAGGAAAGGCAAGCTTTCTTGCTCATTAAACAAAATTGAATGGGAAAAATTTCTGCTCTTAATCTTCTATAATTTTGATGTGGCCATGAACCAATATGCGACTGAAAATTCATAGTCCACAAGTAAGCAAGAGGTCATATTAGGCTGAACTACACTCTTTTTTTGAAATTCAATGGAACGTTAGAAGAAAGATGTCAGATATGGAAGAGCCATTTTGTTCTTCCTAAAATGTCTTTTTAAAAATTCATGTTCAGAGAAAACTCCTTTTATTTTTTAAAGAATGTAGAGGATAAAATAGGTAATTTTGGTTACAAGAAAAGGAAAAGTTTTGCATAAAAAGACTCAATGTGGTTAATACGAGGAAACACTGTCAACTGGGAAACACTTTGATCAAAGAATCATTGATAATATTTAGTTATTCAAAATATATCAGGAATGAACACGGATATATGAGAAAGGGCTATTTGCTTATGGATAGGTGATCAAATGATATGAAATCGATCTCAAAATAATTGTTGATAAGATATGAAAGATTAGAAGATGGCGGCTGGGAAGCAGTGACTGGCGTGAGCTCCCCACCAAGTCCCTCCAAAAACCTATAAAACAATGGCTCTGAACCAATTCTAGAGCTGCAGAACCCACAAAGTGGCAGAGGGAAGCAGG
>JAQQSZ010010636.1:0-12464 GCA_028646595.1 Phalanger gymnotis
GACCTGGCGCAAGCTTATCTTTCCAGCCTGACTATACAGTGCTCCCCTCACACACATTATGGTTGAACCGAACTGGCCTAACTGACGCTCTCCATACACAAAATTCATCTCCCACCTCTGTGCCTTTACTTAGACTGTCCTCTGTGCCTGCAATGCTATCCTAGCTCACCTTCACCTCTTGGAATCCCTCACTTCCTTCAAGGCTCAGTATAGGGGCCACCTCCTTCAAGGTGCCTCTGTGCTCCTTCTTCCTTTGTCCCATCGTCACACACACACACACACACACACACACACACACACACACACACACACGCACACATTTTCAACATTTATTTAGCTACAAAAATGCAAGCATATTTGGGCCCCGAATCCAATACAGAGGAAGGGGAATAAGCATTTAGATAGTATCTACTATGAGCCAGGCACTGTCTTAAGCCCTTTTATAAATATCTCGTTTGATCCTCATAACCCTGGGAGGCAGGTGATATTATAATCCCATTTTACAGTTGAGGAAACTGAGGCAAACAGAGGTTGAGTGACTTATCCAGGGTCACACAGCTAGCAAGTATCTGGAGCTGCATTTGAACTCAGGTATTCCTGATCACAGGCCCAGCATTCCATTCATTGTGCCTGGCACATAGTAGACACTTTAATAAATGCTGGTTGATCGATGCCCAAGGTTCTAGTATCAGACCAAGAGCCTCCTCATTTCACATTTAAGCAAACTAAGGCCCAGGGAAGGTAAATGACTTGTGTAAGGTCACTCAGGCAGTAAATATCAGCCAGAACCTGACCCCAGATCCTCTGCTGCTTTAGAGTTAGAACGCTTTCCATCGTATCATACTATTACACTGAGATATGGAGCCAAACGAATACTTCCACCCACATCTTCTGACTCCAAATCCTGTGCTTATCCTACCAAGGTAGGCCATCTGCAGGGAGGGTAGGGCAGGTGCTCCCAGGTTAGGACACTGCCCTGGTCCAAAGTCCTGAGCTCTTCCCACCTAGGACTGGGGGAAGAGGGAAAGGAAAATCCCTTCTCATTTGCCTCTTCTCCAGATCGAGGTCTTCAACGAGGATCACAATGCGCTGCTCCTCGTGATATTCTCAAGACTGTTTCCTAGCTTCCAGAGAGATGGGAAAGAAATCACAGAATCTAAAGGCTGGAAGGAGCTTTGAGACAGTCCTTCCTCCTCCAAAGCGCCCTGAAGTGTGACGCCAACTCCTAACGATATTTCAAGGCCTTAAGAGAAAAAGGCCTCACTCCGGTCCCGAGTCACAGGATCACAGGAATTGAGAACTAAGGGGAATCTTAGGGGTGGACGCGCCGTTCTCTTTGGCCGCCTCATTTTCTTGTTCATCCAGGACACAGGTGAGCCCCGGAGTGCAACCTCTCCCTCCTTGGTCCTCTTTGGGCCTGTTGCTTCTGCGCACCAACTCTTCCAAACCCCATCCCCCAACCCATCCCCATCTTGGTTTGACATTGACAGCTCTTTGGAACTAGGCTCCTTTCTAGCTTCCAGGGCTCTCACGTTTCACGCCCCTCCAAGCATACGATCCAACAGTGCTGGCCCAGTCACCCATGGTTCCTTGAA
Source organism: Phalanger gymnotis (assembly GCA_028646595.1). Taxonomy (NCBI): domain Eukaryota; kingdom Metazoa; phylum Chordata; class Mammalia; order Diprotodontia; family Phalangeridae; genus Phalanger; species Phalanger gymnotis. The sequence goes on from JAQQSZ010010636.1 coordinate 1,596, forward strand.
CACTGCATCTTCATGCTTTTGGACCTACCACCCCTGCTTGGAAAGCTCTGCCCTTTGCCTCTTAGTACCCCTGGATTTCATGACTCAGCTCAAACACCGCCTTCCATGGGAAACCTGACTTTCCAATGTCACCTTCCATCTCTATGTATACATATGGACCTAATTATTTGCATGTTTTCTCTCCCATTAGAATATATGCCATCGGCGGGGCGGAGGGGCGGGGTTTGCTTTTTACATTTTCTCTATTCCTTAGTGCTCAACACAGGACCTGGCACATAACTGTTATATAACCAGTATTTGTAAAGCACTCTCAACTTTGCCAAGCACTTTACAAACGACGGATTGGATCGTTTGAACTCTGGAGAGCAGGCTCGGTTGTTGTTGCTGTCCAGTCCTGACTTTTTGTGATTCCATCTGGGGTTTTCTCGGCAAAGATGCTGAAACGTGTGCCATTTCCTTCTCCGGCTCGCTTTACAGATGAGGAAACTGAGGCAAACTGGGCCACCTGGCTGTGCTCATCTTACAGATGGGGCAACTAGAGAGAGCTCGGGGCAGTGTCTGAGGCAGGAGGCCTCGGCGCTCCGTCCGCCGTCCTGGCCAGTAGTCGGAATACAGGCCTAAGAAACGCTCGTTGACCGACAGACCTTGGAGAAGGCTAGTCTGCTGAAACGGGCATCGGACGTAAGCTCCGTGAGATGGGAATGACTTCGTTTTGCCTTTGAATCCCAGACCCAAGGACAGTGCCTGATGCTGAATAAAAAGCTGTCGATTGATTGGCAAGTGTCCCCCAACCTGTGCCCAGCGCCTGCTGGGAAAAGTCACTCACACCAAGCCTGCTTCTACAACCAGTTTATACACAGCTCTATACAATATACAGAAACCTCTATATACAGATAGATTTATAGAATAAGCTATATTGATTTGTCTCTCCTTTTTACAGCAATATTAGTTCAGATCTTTCATACATTAGGTACAAAAAAGTCAGGTGGGTTTGGCACGTAGAGTGCGTGACTGTCTGTGGGGCCAGAGGTGGGGTGGGGAGAGGGAAGTGGGGACGGGGAGGGCCTGGTTGCTTCCTTAGTGATTGCATATGGAGGTTCTGTCGGCCCCTGGAGAATGAAGCAGCTCAGGGCCACTGAGGGCAGGGATCTGAGGGCAAAGTGGAAAGGGAGCTGCGCCAGAGGTGGGGGCTAAAGAAGGGAGGGGGCAGGTTGCTCCTCCTGGCTCCCTGCTGACCCAGGAGAAAAATGGAGTGACCCCTTAAACCCAGAGGTTCTTCTCTACTGGAGACAGAGTCTAGGAATCTTAGAGGGGTGAATGTCTCTTGGGACCGTTTGGGAGAGAACCTGCCCCTCCCCGTGTAGAGGGACCTTGGACCCTGGACCAGCCAACCTGGCCCTATAACACTGTGGTTACAGCCTTCGTGGAGGGGGACGGAAAGGGGGAGGCCCAGGGCTCTGGGGAAGAAGTTTGGCAGGCTGAGGCAAGGGGCAGGGTGGGGGAAGGCAACCTTCCTTAGATACAAGCTTATTACTCATTGTCTCCCTTCCATGCTGGAGAGCAGCCTATGCTCACAGTGAGTTGGCCCCTTTGGAGCCTTGAGTGAGACCCCCGAGGCAGGGGGGAACAGGGGGTCCCAGGGGAAGGAGGACAATGCAAATGGGGTAAAGGAGGAGGAGAGACAGAGGCTGGCTACCTGGCCTCATCCCTCTTATCGTGAGAAGCAGCAGCCCAAGCACAGGAACCCATACCCATAGGGCTCTTCTTCTGTGGCCTACATGGTCTGACTGCCCAGGTGCATCATGGATGTTCCCTTCCTTTCAGAGTGCCCAGGATGGAATCTCAGAAAAAGCAGGGACTGGGGTAGATATGGAGCCAGGCAAAGGAAAGAAGGGCCCCTCCTGAGGGGTGACCTTCACTCACTGGAATTCTGATGCCACCCATGGGAAGAGGCCAGGCATCTGAACCAGCCCCAAAGAGAAGCGAGGCCAGGGGGGGAAGGAGACAGAAACAATAGAAATGCTCTCCCCGAGCCTGGGAGGGCTGGTGAGGAGTCTCTAAGCAGCCTCGTCCCATGATCAGAGTCCCCGGCGGAGGGGGACTAGGGGCAACAACAGGAAGAAAGCAAAAGGTCTAAGAAATGGGGAAGAGGAGGGCAGAGAGCAAGGCGGGGTGCCACTGTTTGCTTGGGCCTCATGGGGAGAAGCTGGCACACAGACGTACGAATTGCCAGGCCGTATCAGCTCACTGTGCTCTAATCTAGAGGGCTCTGGCAAGGCCCAGTGGTGTCATCTGGCTCCCTCACCCTTTCCCCAGGCGCACCCCAAGGAAAACGTTAGCTGTCGAAAACACTTAGAGACACTGGGCTTACCCCTGGCCTTGCCCTTGAGGGGTTGGGTGGTGGTGGGAGGAGGCTCAGTCTCTGATGGGCACCTCTGTGGGGATGGCAGCATGTGGGAGGCCATGGAACCCTACCCTTCTGGAGGGGCCTCAGCATCCCTTTCTAAGGCAGCCCAAGCAGGCCTTCATGCCCCCTTCTTCACATGGCAATGTTCCTAGGTTCAGCTGCTAATGGGAGCATGGGGCCAGCAAGTGAGGCTGGACAGCAGCCTCCTTCTCCAAGGGACCGAGAAGGGCAATGTGTCCTGGGAGCGAGGCAGCCCAGCCACAGGGCAGGGAGGAGGTAGCAAAGGGTTTCATTTCAAATACTGGCATCCAAGGTGTCTGGGGAAAAGGGAAGCAGGCAAGGACCCTCTCTCCCAAAGCGCCCTGAGCTTGGGGAATGCATGCAGGTGGCAGGAAGGCAGGGAGGCCTACAAACAACCCAGCAAGCAGCAGACAGGCCTGCTTCCCCTCCTCTCTGAAGCAGTACAGCTCACCATGCAGCTGGGGTTCAGCTTGGGGTGGGGTGTTGCAGAGACGAGAGAAAGGGGTGGGGGGTGGTTACCGCCGCAGCAAGGACCAGCTGGCAGCCCTGATGCCAGAGCCAGTGAGGCCTACAAGGGAGAGGCTAGTGCAGAGAGGCACCAGGTCCTTACACCCCTGGTCTGCCCCCCATGGCCTAGCTGCCCCCAGGACCTGTGGAAACGCAGGGACTGGCACACATCCTCAGCAGAAAGCTCATTTCAAAGCCTCAGGCCAGGCTACTGTCTACACCTGCAGGATCTGAGAAGCCTTCCATGGGGGCCAGGGTGAGTGCAACTAAACAGGGGAGGTCCTAGGGCCTGAGAAGTGAGCTGGGCCCAAAAGGCTCCTTCCTCTGGGGAGTGCTGGGGAGGGGAAGGCAAGACAGAGGGGAAGGGACGGACCTGAAAAGTTCCCTCAGAAAGCCCTGGGCTGGGCCCACCCACGGGGAGCACCCAGCTGCCTCAGAGCAGGGAAGACTGGCTAGGTCCGTCACAGCAGAAACATCTTCGGCTGAGCCTGACGGCTTCTGTAAACATGCTGACCGTGACCCTAGACCGGGACCGAAGGACACGGCTAGGAAGGCAGCCGGAGGCGAGTCCCGCTGAAGTGCCGGGGACGATGTGGGGCTTTGGGGGCCAGGGATGAGATGGAAGTCGCTGGGCACCAGGAGGGGATGGCAGTGCCTGCCCCTGGCTCCTTCTCCTCCCCAGGGGAGAGCAGGGAGAACGCTGGGGTGGTCTGGCGATTGCGGGGGCAGGGGCCGGGCCCAAATGACCAGCTGTCGATGATTCCTAGAAGCCCTAGAAAGGCCATTCCTGGAAGGGGGGAGGGGGAGGACGGGAGGCCAAGCGCTGACCGGTCCCTTTCCGGCCCCTTCCCAGACACGCAGCGGCTTCGGTGAGGCCCGGACGGCTCGCCTCCCTCCCCGGCTCGTGGCGGCCCCCAGGAGCCTTCACTGACCGGGGCTGAGGTAGGGAAAGGACCCTGTGATTCCACTCTCCTTCTGCGCCGGCAGCTCGGCCCCTCCCTCCCCAGCCGCACCGGCACCCGAGGGCTCCGGGAGGCCCTCAGGGGACGCTTCCAGCCGCTGCCAGTGGGCGGGCAGGGGACGCCGACCCCAGGCCCGGGTCTGCCGCATGCTTCGCGCGGTGGGTCCGAGCTCCCCCCACCCCCCGAACTAGAGGGCCGAGATCATGAGGTCCTCCTGCTTGGAGGGGCTGGCCGCGCGGCCGGCGGGAGAAGTCCGGATCTTGTCTGTGGCCAGACACTCCTGGCTGCTCAGGCCGGCGGGGGTCAGGTCCATGAGCTCTCCCGAGGAGCTGAGGGGGAAGGAGGGCGACACCGAGATGCCCGACGAGGGGTCGGTGGAGCCGGCGAAGAGCCGGGGGGGCTTGGGCACCAGGTTCGGCTCGTACTGGGCCCGCAGCAGGATCTCCTGCTCGCTCACCGACTTGGGCAGCGCGCCGTAGTCCCCCCCGGGGCTCTCGGACAGCACCATGCAGTAAAGGTCCTGGAACGAGCTGCTCTTGCTGTCCAGGTTGAAGAGGCTGTCGATGAATTCGGCGAACTCGAGGACCTGGGGACTCGGCGAATCCCCCAGCCGCCCGTTCTGCAGGGTCAGCTCCCCCCTGGCCGGCGCAGGGGACGAGCCACCCTCCTCCCCGCCGCCGCCGCCGAGCCCGGCCTCCGGCGGCTGCGTGTCCTGCGAGTGCTTGGACAGGCTGTCGGCGGCCAGCAGTTCTGTCCTTGAGCTGAGGGACGGGTTCTCCTCGGGGATGGCCGGGTCGATGTAGAAGCAGCGGCCCTCGTCCCTCTCCATGACCGCGTGCAGACTCGGGGAGCCGCGGATGCTGCGGAAACCGGAGGAGCGTCGAGAGTCGAAGCTGTAGACGGACTCATTGTCCGACAGGCTCTCCATGGTGGCGAGGGGGGCCCGCCGGGCCTGCAGCTCCACCGACAGGCGCTCCTGGGTGGTGAGCAGCAGCAGCTCCACCGGGTCCTTCCTTGTGGGGGACAAGGCCTTGGTCTCACAGAAACCCTCCAGGCTCACCTCGGACTGGGGCTCGCTCCTGCCAAGGTCGGGGTGGGGCAGGGTGGGGGCGGGGAGGGCCGCTTGGTGGAGGGCCCTCAGAAGGCGGGAGGTATCCCGCCGACTCTGGGGTCCCGGTCCCCGTGGCCAGGCAGGGTCGCCAGGCGGCCCGCTTGCGCATCACAAGGGCAGGGGGCATACGCTCACCGGGTGAATGCCTAACGGAGAAGGCGTCCCTTTACTGACACGTTGGGGACGGAGGACCGGGGGGAGACGAGTCCCTGCCCCTCCTCCTAACCGGCCACCACTCCCCCGCCCCGCAGCCGCCCGACCCTCCTAGGGAGTCACAGTGGCACTTACTTGATGCTGCTGCTTCTCTGGGCGGCGGGGGGAGGCTCCAGGGAGTGGGGGCCGGTGGGCAGGGGCTGCTGCTGGAAGATGAGCTCCGGCGTCAGGTCCACCTCCGTGGGGCTCACCATGACCTTGGCTGCAGACAGCAGGGCCGTCTTCCCCTTATTGTAGTTCTCCAGCACCTGGGGGAGAAAGGCCAGGGTGGCTGGTTAAGAAAGGCTCTGGACAGGCCCCTGCAAAGTGAACCCCAGGCTCGCAGTTGAGCAGAATCTGACTATCCACGAGGCCAAATCTACCCCGTGCCCGACGGCCTCGTGTCTGGCTACCGTGGTGCCGCTAGGAGGCGCTGCGATGGATACGATGCTGGGTGCGAATCTGACACTCACTCAGACGCTCACTAGCCGTGTGGCCCCGGATGAGCCCATTGACCCTGTTTGCCTCGGTGTCCTCCTCCGCAAAATGAGCTGGAGAAGGAAATGGCAAACCACGCCAGTATTTTTGGGTCACAAAGAGTTGGAGACGCCTGAACGACGAACAAAAGACTTGGAGTCAGGAGACATGTGGTTCCGATCCTGCCCCAGGCATTTACTAGCGGCCTGACTACAGGCAGGACACTTTCCCTTTCTCAGCAAGTTTCTTTATTTGTAAAGCAGGGGAGATAATGCCTGTCACACCTGTCTCCCGGGTGACTAGGGTCAAACGGGTTTAAGTGCCATGCAGACCTCAATGCCCAATGTAAATGTCGCTCACTAGCGTTAGCCTCCAAACATCCCAATGAAGCTGCTCTCCCACCCGAGGCCTCCGATCTCAAGGCCTCTACTTGGGGTGGACAGGGCCGGGCTTGGCCAGGTCCCACTAGGTGGCAAAGGCTCCAGATACAGGCCCAGGCACCAAGAACAGCCTGTGAGGAAAGCAGCATGGCTTGGGAGTCAGAGAAACGAGATGGAAATCCAGGATGTGCTCGCTCCCTGAGCACCTACTCGTGCTTCAGTGCCTTCCTCTGAATGAGGAGGTTGGACTGGACCAGAGGTGCTTCACCTTCTTGGTGCCATGGACCCCTTGGGCAGGCTGACAAACCCTATGGGCCCCTCCTCAGAATGTTTTTACGTGCACAGTGCAGAAGTCCAATTGAATAAAGTTATCAAAACATTTTTAAAAATGTCATTAAAGATTTATTAAGTGCTTCCCATGTGCCAAGTAAAAAGAAGTTCTCCAGTTTAACAACCCCCAGACTAGGCAATTTGTAAGGTCCTGTGGCCAACCTACCAGAGCATAGAGACCAAGGGCTTTTAACCTTGGATCCATGAACATTTTTGAAAAAGTATTTTGAGAACTGTGTTTCAATCTAACTGGTTTCCTTTGTAATCCAATCTTTTGTTTTCTTCATTTAAAGTCATTATTTTGAGAAGGGGTTCATAAGCATCACCAGACTGCCAAAGTGGGCCAGGACTTACAGAAGGTTAAGAACCCCAAGTATATTCAGCATTGGCTGGGCCCCCAGGACAAGATACTTTTTAGTCACAGGCAACACCCTAACATGACCCAACTTCTAGAGGAGCTAGGATCTGCGTCAGCAGCAGACGCCTTTACACCCAAAAAATCATAGATTCTTGATGCATCGCCCTCTAGTGATGATGGTGATATTTTCTTCATCATGATCTTCAAGAAAAACGATGCCACAATTTTCCAAAGCCACTCCAAATGGGGTCCAGAGACCCTGCTCAAGCTGCAGTCCCAACATTACTTTGTGGTAGGATCTTGGCCAAGTCACTCCCCTTCCCTGGCTCTCCTCATCTGTAGAATGAGGGTGATTGGCTAGATCAGGGGTGGAGAACTTGAGGCCATCTGTGGTCCTGTAGACTTTCAAGGGCCATCCTTTGGCTGAATCCAAACTTTCATTCAAAGGGACACATTTGAGGACCTAGAGGGCCACATGTGGCCTTGAGGCTGCAGGTTCCCTACCCCTGAGCCAGATGATCACTAAAGTCTCTTCCAGTCAGAGATATAACTATCAATTTTCATGTGTAGGGTGAAGTATACAAAGTAAATGAGCCCTCAGATAAACTTCTAAAGAGAAATTCAGGTGGTGGTGGTGGGGAACCGAAGGCCCCATGAGGTCACTGCCAGGGAGGCTGCTATGGAGGGTGGAGAGCAAAGCTGAGCTTGGCTATGGAGCTCGTGTTGGGGGGGGGGGTGGCTAGGAGGAGGGGAGGATAACAAGTCATTGGCAGCTTTCCATTTTACCATCTCTCATCTCTGTACCTTTGAACAGGCTATCCCTCATACCCGAGATTCACTTCCTCTTCACCTCCATTTTGGGGAGCTGCCTGCAACAGTCACCTCTTGAGGTCCTTCCTACTCCCCCTAGCTGCTAGTACTGCGTGCCCTGAAATGCTATGTATTTTGTATTTATCAGGGTACACATTACATTCCCCAGTGAAACATAAGCATCTTGAAGACAAAGACTTTTGTTTTTGTCTTGGCATCCCCTGCGCCTAGTTCAGTGCCCATTAATTAACCAATTAATTATTTATTAAGCACCTACCTACTCTGTACCAGGCACCAGTCCCTGCCCTCAACATGTATGTATACAAGACTTTCTTATCTCTTCCTTTCCCTTCCTTCCTCACTGTCTCCCCTCTTCTGACCTATGACTTCATTGCCATAGGGAATTCCCAAATGAGGAAACCCCTATGCCAATGAAACTCAGAGCCTCAGAGAGCTTCCTGGTTCACTGAGAAGCGAAGCCACTCGCCCATGTCGGCATGGCCAGTAGATGGACCAGCGAGAGCCGGCGCGAGGGTGTACAGATGGTGTCGAGGAAGAGGAAGGGCAAGAAGGCCAGTTTGACCGGACAGTCCAGCGCAAGGAGTCATGAGACTAAAGGCAGGTCAGGGCTGGGAGGTGAAGACGGCCTTTACAAGCCAAACAGGAAAGTCTATGTTTTATCCTGGAGGCAACAAAGAGATGATAGAATACGCCAGGTAAGGAAATGAAATGGTCACACCTGGGCTGAAGAAGCATCCCTGCAGCTATGGAAAGGAGGGAGACCAGTTAGGAGGATGAGGGCCTGAACTATGGCAGAGAGTGAGCGGAGAAGAGGGCCAGACAGGGCCCAATACGAAAGATGCTGACTAGGCAGAAAGTGCACGTGGAGGTGACCAGATACCCGGGGGAAGGGAGAGTACGGAATCTGGGCTTTGAGACTGGAAGGATGGCAGTGCTCTGGACGGTGCGAGGGGACTCTGGAAGAGGGGAGGGAGGGCCAGGCAGCGGCTTGTTGGTATCTGATGCAAGATGCCCCCAGCACTCCCAGGTAAAGAGAGCTGGAGGTTTGGTCTGTCGGCCTGTGTGCTTCTGAGAAAGGGGTAGGATGGCTGAGGGAGGCTCCACTCGAGAAGGCAATGGCAGAGATTTTGATGACAATAATGGGGATGACAGTGACGATGATCATGATAACAATGAGAACCGTGATGACAGTGACAAAGCTGGTGATGACGATGATGATGACAATACTGAGGACAACAATAATGGCAATCATGATAACAATCGCTGTGATGATAATGACAAGGAGAGTACCAATGATGATGATGAAGATGATTATAACAATAATGGTGGTAATTATGATGAAAACGACAATGATGATGATTACAATAACTAAGATGATAATGACAACAGTAACAATGATGATGATGATGAAGATGATTATAACAACAATGCTGGTAATTATGATGAAAACAACAACGATGATAATGACAGTGATAATAATGATGACAACAATAACAATGGTAATTATGATGAAAATGACAAAGACAATAACGATGCTAATGATTACAATGATGACGACGACAATGATGATGTTAATAATGATATGATAATTACAATGATGATAACAATAACGATGGTAATTATGGTAAAAAGGATGATGATAATAATGATTACAACAGTGATGATGACGATCATAACAATAAATACTTATGATAGGAATGACGACAATGACAACGATGCTGACGACGGTGGCGACACGATAACCACTACCACCAGGATCAGCTCACGCTCCTGCAGCACCTTAAGGCTCCCAAGTGCTTCACGTGCACTGTCTTCTTTGATTCTGCCAACCACCCCCAGAGTGGTCACTGTTGAGTTGTCCCGGCTGCGTCCCATTCTCTGTGGCCCATGTGGGATTTTCTTTCTCCAGCTCATTTTACAGATGACGAAACGGAGGTAAACAGGGTTCAGTGACTCACCCAGGGTCACACAGCCAGTAAGTGTCTGAGGCTGGATTTGAACTCAGGGAGATGAGTCTTCCTGACCCCAGGCCCAGCACTCTATCCATTGAGGCTATTTTCCTCCTTTTGCAGATGAAAACACTGAGGCCCAGGGGTGAGGTTACTCTGGGAGTGGGTGGCAGTCTTTGCACTGTCCTGCACAGCAACCAGGAAGTGCTGGGGGCCAAATCCAAGGCCCTCTCCTACAGTGGTCCTCAAAGAAGGGCCTTAGGGAGGAGTTCCCACCCCTAGCCTGGGACCCCTTACCCTATAGAAGGTGCTGAAGGCACCCTGAGGCAACCCTGCCCATTCACTCCAAGTAGGTCAACCAAGGACTCCCAACTGTTGGGGGCTGGTCTTCCCACTTCTCTCTTTGGCCCATAATCTCCTGCCCAGAGGAGGCTTAGGGGCAGGAGGAGAAAGAGAAGGACCAACCCCTCTATGCCAAGGCTTATTGGCTTCCCTGGCACAAAGGCTGGGGGCGGGGTGAATCGATGTAGCTGAGTATCGAGTTTGAGAGTGAAGTCCCTGAAGCCCAGAGAGGTCCAGGGCGCAGAGGGTGCATCCAGGCCCACAGGCACCAGTGAGTAAGGGCCAGGGTTGGGCCCCAAGCCTCCTCTCTGAGGGAGGAGTAGGGGGCTGGGCCCTTGGGGCTCTTCACTTGATTCTCTTCCTGGCTGTTCAGGCCTCGGCTTCTGCCCCTACACGAGGAGCCAAGCCTCCTGTGACCTTTCTGAGGCCTGGGAAGGGAGCATGGACGTGTGAGCACTAAGGATCTTTTGGGCCAAACAGCTCAGAGATTCTCCAATGTCTGAGGGACACAGAGGGAATGAACATGACGAAGAACGAGAGAGGCTCCCTAACAGACCAGGTCAAAGTCAGTGTGAAAGTATGCACCAAATCATTAATTATTAAATTAAAAGGGCTGTGAGGTTCCACCTGAGGTCCCTCCGATGGACAGAGGTGACCAAAGAGGGAAATGGGAATTGTGGGCAGGCCCCTGGGGCACTGGGGTGGGAGTCACCAAACCGCCTGTGCCTTCAGGCTCCATGATAGGCTGCGGCTCCAGACCTCAAGGAAAGTAAGGAGCCGAGGGAGAGTCCCAGGACGCCGATGTATTGACGGGGACCCTTTATGTGGCAGCAGAGACGGGAGTGGAGAAAGTGGCCACAGATCAAGAAGCGTGGTGGCTCCCCATGGTCTGGGGGGTGGGGGAGCCACCAGAACAGACCAGCCCATAGTGACAGGGTGAGGCCTAGGATTAGGCCTTCCATTGGAAAGGGCCTGTCACTTATTGTGCTGTGAGGAAAGACA
>JAQQSZ010010637.1:0-12463 GCA_028646595.1 Phalanger gymnotis
ACTATACTCACATCTGGTACCTCAAAAGGGAATGTGAACTGGTCTCAAGCCCAAAAAGCATTACTGGAAGAGCTAAAGGAAGATTCTAAGAACCAAATTAGGGAGGTAAAAGAAAAAATGGAAAAAAATGAGGGTTTTCAACTTGATGACCTCCAGGGGCCTTGCAGTTTTAAAATCTCTGAGCCTATGAATTCACAGGCCTAGAGCAACAACAAAAGTGGAGGGGGGATGGAGAGAGCTGTGCTAGGTGGGGGCTGATACAAAAGAATAAGAAATAAGATATAGTCCTTCCCCTCGTGGAGCTTTGTAGCTTATTGTAAAGGTTTTTAAAAAATATTTGCATTTGAATAGCATTCTATGAACATTTTCTCATTTGATCCTCACCACAGTGGTGTAATGGAAATAACCCAGTATTGTCATATGGAAAGCAATAAGCTTTTATGAAGCAATTACTATGTGCCAAGCACTGTGCTAAGCCTAAGGGATACAAATACAAGAAAAAAGGAAGATGGTCCCTCTCCTCTAGGGGCTTCCATTCTGATAGTTAAAGATAACACACAATGGGAATTAAAAATAGGAAGGGGGATGGATGGAAATGGGGAAGGGTTAGGGTGAAGATCCCCACATGAGGCCTTGGTGTTGAAGTAAAGAAAAAAGTCAGAAGCACAATGAGGAGGCCCCAGGAGAAACTTACCGAAGAGAGAACATGGCCAGAGTACTGGAGTGAAAATCCACTGGGAGAAAGCCCCAAAGATGGATGGATGGTCCAAGTTAAGAAAGGTGCTAAGGGAGGTTCTAGGGCGAGACTATAGCTGAGGCATGGTTTCAACATCTGGGAATTCTGATTATCACTATAGCAGCATGGCATGATTGGTAGATCCCCCTTCCTATTTCTAATTCCATCTTCCTTTTTTCTTGTATTTGTTATTTCTTTTCCATGTCATACTTTTCCCTTTCAGCTTCAGCTCCACAGATTATGTCCCAAACATTCCCTGGGTGAGCAGGCTGGTGGTTTTCCCTTTAAATTTCAAAATTCATTCTATACCTTATGAGCTGGAGGCAAACTGGGATTTTGCCTTCATAAGGCCCTTGATTATAACCATTGTGTTTATGGAAGAACAGAGATTCAATTGGATGGTGAACACTATAAATCTTTATTGTTTTCAAATAATGAAGAGAGCTGATGCAGTTAAGTCACTTGGCCTTGTGATCAGTTGTTTAAATATGCTGCTAAACACAGGTCTGAAACTCAGGGTCTTAAATGTAAGCCAGTGTAACTGTTTCTTCTTCTTCCTCATCCTCTTTGCTCCATCACAGGCCATATGACCTAACTCTATTATACCAAAGGGTCACCTAGTTATAGACAATCCTGGAGCTCTGAGCAGCCTGGGCAAGCCTTCATTCATTCTTCCAGAGAGCATCAGCTCAAACCTGGACATTCAAATTTGAGCAAGACAGGCACTGTGTTTGCTTGGGCAAACCAAAAGGAAAATTCCTTGATAATTGAAGTTAAGGGCCAGCCTTGCACATAAGCAATCACCTACATGATGTGATTTGAGGGACAATAGACAAAGTCCCCTTCAAAAAAACTGACCAATTTCTAGTCATCCTTTTGAATTTCATTTTTACTTTTTAAGTAACAAGCTACTTTTATTAATCTGTCATTTAAACTCTGAAAAATAAAGCTTTTAACATGTAGCTTCATAATCTGACAAAACAAATTGCCACATCGGTCATGTCCAAAAATGTCTCTTTCTTGACTTTATGTTCATCATCTCTCTATTAGGTGGTGAGTATTGTGTTTCATCTTCATTTTTTTTGAACTCTTGGTTTATCATTGCTTTGACCAGCATTCTCAAGTCTTTCCAAGTTGTTTTGCTCTTTAATGTTATCGTGTTATAAATCGTTCGCCTGGTTCTAGTCACTTTGTTCTGAATCAGTGCAAAAAGATCTTCACTTTCCTCCAAAATTGTCCATTTATCATTTCTTATAGCACAATAATAGTCCAGTATATGAATATGCCACAATTTCTTTAGCCATTCCCCAAGAGGAGGCCACCCCCTTAATTTCTAATTATTTGGCTACTATGGAAAGGGATTACCTTTTTCTTTGATTTCTTTGGGAATATGAGCCTAGTAGTGGTATAGTTGGATCAAAGGTATGCAGAATTTAATAATTTGGGGGCAAATTGCTCTTCAGAATGGTTGGAACAATTCATAGCTATGCTGCCAGTGCTCTAGTGTATCTGTTTTCCCATAACCCCTCCATTTGTCATTTTCTTCTTTTGCCATCTTTAACAGTCTGATGGGTGTGAATTTTGATGGGTGTGAATTTGTGAGGTAGACCCTCAACATTGCTTTAATGTGCATTTCTTTAGTTGTTAATAATTTTGAGCATTTTCTCATATGATCATTGATAATTTGTATTTCTTTCTTTGAAAACTATCTTTCCTATCTTTTGACTATTTATCTTTTGGGAAACAGCTCATAGTTTTGAAAATTTGAATGAAGTTTTTTATATGTCTTGTAAATGAAAACTCAAAGAAACTTATTTCAAAATTTTCCCCCAATTACCTGTTTTCTTCTCATTTTTACTACACTAGATATATTTGTGCAAAAATTTTCAATTTTATATAGTCACAATTGTCTTTTTTTTTGTCTTGTACGGTCCTCTCACTTGTTTAATCATGAACTCTTCCCTCTATCCCTAGATCCAAAAGGTAATTTCTTCCTTACTCCTCTAATTTGTGATATGATCTTTTATATCTAGGTCATGTATCTAGAGCTTCTGTTGGTACATGGTGTGGGAGGTGCTAATCTAAACCTAATTTCTGCCAAACTACTGTCTAATTTTCCCAGCAATTTTTGCCAAATAGCAAGTTTTTCCCAGTAATTTTGGTCTCATTTCTTTTCATCTGGTTGGAAATTTTACCATTAGACTTTTATTCCTCAAGGTCTTGAATATTTGTCTGTCTTCAAGAGACTCCTTCCTGAATGAAGGAGCTGGATACCTTGAGGTAGGTACTACTTTTAAGTGCTGTGGCAGCTAAATGAATGCAGATTTGGGCTGGTACACTGAAAAGGTAGCAACTTGGATTAAAGGTATTGGGTACAAAAGAAAAACTTGACCTTTTTGCCTAAAGCTGGCTCTGTCCTTTGAGGGAAATAACAAGTACATGAAATATGTAGAAAACAATAAAAAGCAATATGCCTTAAGGAACTAGATTTTGTGGTTCAGATGATAAACAATATAGGTATGGGAATAGAAATGGAAAGTTTTATGGAGGAAGTGGGTCTAGAATTCACCCCTGACCCTTTCTTCTCTCTATTCTCTTCCATACCAGCTTCAGAAATGTACCCATTTGCTTATACTTATGAAGTGTCATTATATGGCTAGGTAACCACAAAAAAACTTTGTGATGTGTGACTACTTAGCGTTGTGGAATGGTCATGATGTCACAGGATGCTGTCCCAAACAGTGACAGGGTTCTGGAAAGGAATTTGGAAATTGCTCTATACAGCACATTGCTAGGCCCAGGTGACTACAATTCAATGTCCCGTGATGTTTGCTAAACTGGAAATATCCCTGATAATATTCTAGCATTTTGTAGGGGGCAGGAGCAGATAATCAGGCAAATAAATAATTGCAAAGAATTTTCAACAGGATAGGCTGATGGAATTTTAGTACCAGAAGAGACTATGGAGGTTCTTTAGTTTACTACTCTCATTTTAGAGTGAAGTGACTTGCCCAAAGGCACACAGCAAAGAAGCAGCTGAACTATGATTCAATCATAAGTTTTCTAACTCCAATGTGCAGTGTTCTTTTTGCTACCATAAGATCTTGAAGCCCTTTTTTGGGGTGTAGGGGAAGGGATGAATGAGCCTTCTTTATTCTCAGGTGAACAAAATCAATGTATCCACAAGTATGTTCCATATATCTGGTTTTAATGTTATCTTTTTTGGTTTGGGGTAATATATTTTTATTTTGAACTTAAACACGAAATAAAATGGGTATTTCAATTTGCATAATAGAACAGAAAAGGAAAATTGTTGATTAAATTTTAGTTTCTCATTTATATTTTACTTTTGAAGCATATAAGTTCAATACGTAGCTTTGAAAGCTATCCTGCTTGTCTCTGTTTCTCTCTGATGTTCCTTCTATTTTTTCTCTGAATTTTGTTTAAAAAATAGGCTTTAATGATCCCCTTTTCTTTCATTTCTTTCTTTTTTCCTACTTTATTCCTAACTCCCATCCTTATTGTAAAAAGAAAAAGCCCCTAACAAATAATATGCAGAGTTAAGCAAAACAAATTCCCCCCTTGCCTATCTGAAAAAAGTACTTTTTATTCTGCACATTACATCTATCATATGTAAGGAGATAGGAATGTGAAGCATGTCATATAAAGGGAAAAATCATGATAATAATTAGTATTTATAGTAGTCTTTATGGAAGAACTTGACCTACATTATCTCAGTCGAAACTCAAAACAAACCTATGAGGTAATTGACAAGTCAATTGGTAGCAGAGATGTTAAGGGAATTGTCCAACGTCCTGAAATTAGTGTCACAGATGGAGATCAACCCTTGTTTTCTTTGAACTCCAAATTCCATCTTCTCCCCTCTATGCCATGGGGCCTTTCAGAAAGGCCCCTTCTTGCCAGAGGTGGATATGTGCATTTGATTTTCAATACAAATTGATTTTTATTGACCTTGGAAAGAAAGCATAGTGAAAGAAGGACTCTGCAACTGAAGGACAGAGCTCTGGGAAAGATGGGCATTATCCTTTATGTCCTTCTAAGTGCACTGAAAACATACTCTTCGAGAGTACACACAATGAGGTTCTGGCATCTCAATAGAGGAAACATTGTTAATGGAAAGAGGCCACAGTGATTGAAATGATGAGCTCTTTGTAAGACAAGGCATTTTTGGGCCTAATGCTTTTTTTTTTAAATCTGTCTGAGGCTTCTGGAAAAGCACACTGCTTCAATTTTCCCATTTAATTAACTAGTCTATTTACAAGATGCTCCTGGATATTGGCCTGGTTTTTGAAAGTGATTTTCTTCAGGAGCCTTCAGTAGCCTTTGCTCTGTGCAAAGAAAAAAATGACAACTGCAAAATGATAATCTGGGCTTTGACAGTCACTCCAACAAAATCTAAAAGAATTTTCTCTCATGGAAGAAAAGTCTTAACTGTAGGCATTACATCATCTCACTAAACTTCAAGAGGTCATGAGATTTAGAGATAAAGGGATCCGCTGGTCCAATTCTCTCATTTTACAGGTGACAAAACTAAGACCTAGATAGGTTAAGTAACTTGATCAAGGCTTCTAGGGTGGTAAGTGGCAGAGCCAAGATTAGTCAGTCTGACATTTCTTAAACTCCTACTATGTGCTAGGCACTGCAGATAGAAAGAAGGGCAAAAAATAGTCCCTGCTCTCAAAGAGCTCAGGGTCCAACAGGGAAGACAATATGTGAACTACTATGTACAAACAAGTTATATATAGGACAAATAGGAAATAATGGAAGGAAGGTACTAGAATCAAGGTAGGATTTTAGCTGGACTTGAAGGAATCTAGGAGATAGAGATGAGGAAGGACAGTGATCTAAGTAGGGGGTAGGAAGAAAAAATGTTTGGAGTCTGGTAATAGACTATCTTGTTTTGGAAATAGCAAAGAGGTTAGTGTCACTGGCTGGAAGAGTGTTTTGGGGGAGGGGGAATGTAAGATATGAGAAGTTTGGAAAGGTCCACATTAATTTCTCCAATCAACAGTGTCCCTAAAAGTTCTTTGTTGTAAAATGATATTTGTTTTTAATGAGACTAGATGCTCTTTAAGATCCCTTCCAGCTTAGGATAAAAAGCTTCTGCTGAAGTCCTATTCAACTAAATTCAACAAACATGTAATAAACACTTGCCACATTTAAGGCACTATGCTGAAGCAAAGATGAAATGGGCCCTATCCTTAAGGAACTTACAATCTAGCAGGAGAGAATGCAGTACAAGTAACTGCAGTACAAAGCAAAAAGTAGGAAGTATACAACAGATGATAATGTGTTATAGAGGTACAAATTGTTCTTAAAGGTCAAAGAAATGAGAGACCACTTCTAAATTAGAAGATCTGGATATGCCTCAAAGAGAAGGTAGAATTTGAATTAGGTCTTCGAGTAACAGCTCAGCTAAAATATGATTTTAAGAGGGTTAAGTATGAAGAGGACTAGCTGTACAGAATGGTAAAGACAAGAAAAATGGAATTTCTTTCAAGGAGGTTGAGTGGTCCAGTTTAGCTTAAATGTATCATTAGGAGAAATGAGAGAAAGTAAGATAAAGCTAGAAAAGTTAATTGGAGCTAGGTTTTAGAGGGTCCTAAATGCTACCACGCTAGAGTGTCTGAACTTAATATAGTAGGCATGTAGGCAACGATTTTTCACAGGAACATAATCAAGGCTGTGCATTAGGAAAATGAATGTATGTAGTAAACCAGGAGGGGAAGAGATTGTAGTAGGAGAGTTAAGTCAAGAGACCATAACAATCATCCAGGCAAGAGATAATAAAAATCTGTTCTACTAACGACAGTGAAGACAAAGAAGAGGCAACTGATTTGTGAGATTCTAAAGATAGAAATAATAGAGCTTAATAATTCTTGTGGAAACAAGGGGGTATGAAGAACCAAAGATAGTTCCTGAATTCTGATTGTGACTTACTGAGAGAAAATAGAGTAGATGTGGAGGAAAAGATGAGATTGTTTTTAAACATGTTGAGTTTGAGGTTCTGGTGGGACCATCTAGGAGATAGTTGAAAATGTGGATTGAAGTCAAAAGAGAGACCAGAGCTAGTGATGTGGTTTTTAGAAGACATCCTTATAGAGATAATAGTTAAGTTATGGATGTGAATGAGATTATGAAGAAGGAACTTCTAGAAAATGAATTCTTAACCTTTCATGTGTTACACATACCTTTGACAGTTTGGACAGGTCTATAGGCCCCTACTTTCATATTCATAAAACAAAATGCATAGGATCATAAAGGAAACCAAAAGTTAATGGAGAAAAAAAATGTAATTTTTTCCCGTCCAAGTTCATGGACCCTATATTAAGAACTCCTGGCAGGAGAATGAGAGTATAGCTTAGAGAATATGTCTATATTTAGAAGATAAGGGAAAGAAAAGTCAGTGAAAGAAATTGAGGAGTGGTAGAGAAATAGGGGAGCCAGGAGAATAGAATATCATGGAAACCAAAAAAAGAGAGAGTTAAAAGAAGAAAGGAAAAGAGGTCAAAAGTACAAAATATTTCAGAGAGCCGGGGTGGGGGCAGGGTGGTGAAGACATAGATGAAACTTTTCATGGAATTTAGTAATCAGTTTAACAAATTTTTGTGAAATGTTTTTATGAGCCAGGCACTAAGGATACAAAGACAAAAAAATAAACAGTCCCTGCCTTCAAGAAGCTTATGTCATATTAGAAGAAATATCTTGTAAATATGGAAGTATAAATGTAAATATGTATATATATATGACTTCTGGTGTCAAGATGGTGGAGTAAGGAAGGAACCCTCTGAAGGCCTTCCAAATTCCCCTCCAAAGAACTAGAAAATTGCCCCAAAATTGATCTAGGAGCAGGGAAGCTGCTTACCAGCCCAGCAGGATAGGTCTGTCTCACTGGGATGAAAGGGGAGGGAGGTCCAACAGCACCAACAGCAGCCAGACTCACAGGAGGGGGCCTACAGCAAGGCTCTAAGCCTGGACCAATCCACCAGGAAGGCCCTGTCCTCCTGCAAGCTAGTGGCCCCTTAGGCTAGTGAGCAGTCTGTGCAGAGCAGCAAGGCCCCACCCCAGTGACCCCACCTCCAGCACTGGCTACCACTGAGGCCTTGACCCCATTGCTGGCCAGTAGTGAAGCCTTGCTCCAGGGCTGGTGTTGCAAAAATTCGGCTAGCAGCTGCTGTAAGGGTATAAGACCCACCAACAACCAGCACACAGAAAGCTGCCAGCAGAGGTTCTTTTGATCTGCTTTACTAAGGAAAGTAGTGTTAAAGGGTTAACAATCTTATTTCAATCCAGCCTACAAATATCATTCACTTAGTTCAGGGGAAAAAGCTAGCACCCTGCACTTCAGAGCACATACAAACAAATTACAAACATCAACAGACAAACAAAAATCAATTCATAGTCACCAAGAAGCCATCAATATCTGAGTTCAGCTGGGAAGCCCTTAGATGGGCTACCCAGAGTCTCACGCCTCCAGGAGTGAGATCCTCAAGCAAATAGTTCTGTTCTCTCTTTCTACACATTCTGTAGCCATCATCATCTGAGCGACCAGAACTCAGGCTCCTACTATTGGCTCTGGTCTTAGAAACTCCCCTTAGGACCCTGAGGGCTTCATGCCTACATAGTCTTAGAACCTAGTAGATAGGGGTTGGGGCCTGGGGCTTTGCATCTAGTAAGGCTCAATCAAAGACACTTAATCATTCTAAAACAGTAAGAAAATCCTAACTCAATTGCCAATACAGCTGGCCAATATCAAGACCCTGTTCCTAGGGCCTACCAGCAAAGAGACCCTGTTTCCACAGCAACCCAGCAGCAGGGTCCCACCCCTGGGGCAGGCCAGCAGCTAAATCCCAGGCCGACAGGGACCTCCCTTCCCCAGTACAAGCCAGTGAAAGCAAGCAGCTAAGCTTTGAAGCCCAGTGAAAGTCAACGATAAGACCCAGAGCCTCAGCACAAAAAACTTGGGACAGTGCAGGACCAGAGCCGAATTCTCATATAAAAACAGGAAATCACAAAGAAAGGCAGAAAAATGAGCAAAAAAAAAAATTTGTCTATAGAAATTTACTGTGGTGACCAGGAGGATTAAGGCATAAGCTTAGAAGAAGACAATAGTGTCAAAATAGCTACATGTGAAGCCTCAAAGAAAAAGGGAATTTAGTCTCAAACCCAAAAAGAATTCTTGGAAGAGCTTAAAAGAAATTTTAAAAAGCAAATGAGAGAAGTAGAAGAAAAATTGGGAAAAGAAATGAGAGTAATACAAGAGAATCATGAAAAAAAGAGTCAATAGCATAGGAAAAGATATACAAAAATTCACTGAGGAAAATAACTGCCTAAAAAATAGAATTGGCGACATGGAAAAGGAAGTACAAAAGTTCACTGAAGAAAATAATTCCTTAAAAATTAGAATTGAGCAAGCGGAAGCTAATGACTCTATGAGACATCAAGACACTATAAAACAAAATAGAAAAAGAAAATGTGAAATTTCTCATTGAAAAAACAACTGACCTAGAAAATAGATCCAGGAGAGGTAATATAAGAGTTATTAGATTATCTGAAAGCCATGATAAAAAGAAAAAGGCCTGGACAGCATGTTTCAAGAAATTATTTTTAAAAAGCTGACATTAGAATCAGACAGCAAAATAGAAATGAAAAAGAATTTACCCATCACCACTTGAAAGAGATCCCAATGTGAAAACTCGAAGGAACACCATATCCAAAATTCCACTTCTAGGTCTATATCCCAAAGAGATCATGTAAAAGAGAAAGGAATCTATTTGTACAAAAATATTTATAGCAGCTCTTTTTATGGTGGATAAGAATTGGGAATTGAAGGGCTGCCCATCAATTGGGGATTGGCTAAATGAGCTGTGGCATATGATTGTAATGGAATATTATTTTGCTGTAAGAAATGACAAACAGGATGGTTTCTGAAAAACCAGGAAAGACTCACATGAACTGAAGCATAATGAAGTGAACAGAACCAGGAGAACATCATACACAGTAATAGCAATATTGTTCAATAAAGAACCATGAATGATTTAGCTATTCTCAGCAATACAGTGATCTAACACAATCCCAAGGGACTAATGATGAAGCATACTGTCCACCTCCAGAGAAAGAACTGATATTGTTTGAATACAGACCAAAGTATGCTGTTTTTCACTTTCTTTCATTTTTTCTTTTATTAGGGTCTTTTTGTACGAAGTGACTAATGTGGAAATGTTTTATATGATTGCACACGTATAACCTATGTATGATTGCCTACCATCTCAGGGAGGGAGGAAGGGAAGGGAAGTATAGAATTTGGAACTCAAAACTTTATATGTTTAAAAATTTTTTTAAAGTGTGTGTGTGTATGTGTGTGTGAATTTACAAAGATTCAGAGATGGGAATGAAATGTTAGAATATCTTGTGTGTGGAATAGCAAAAAGGTCAGTTTGCCTAGACCATACTGTTTGTGATGGGTAGTAATAATAATCCTGGAAAGGAAGATGTGACCCAAGTTGTGATGGGTTTTAAAAATAGAGAAGTTATATTTGATCCCAAATGTAATAGGAGGTGACTGGAATTTGTTGAGCAGGAGAGAGATATGGTCACACTTATGCTTTAGAGAAATCATTCTGTTAGCTTTGTGGAGGATGGATTGGGAAGGCAGAGATCTGAAGCAGGGAGACTAATTAGGAGGCTATTGAAAGAACCCAGGAGAGAGAGGATGAGGACTTGAACTAGAGCATTAGTCATGTGAGTAGAGAGTAGAATCAACAAGTCTTGTCAAGTGATTGGATATGTGGGATGAGTTGAGGATGACAAGGTTGTAACACTGCATGACTGGAAGGATCTTGATACCCTCAATAACAATAGAGAACCTTGGAAGAGGGGTAAATTCTATTGAATTTGGGGTAGCTATTAGACTTCCAATTGGAAATGTACAGTTATCTGTTGGTGATAAAAGTTTAGAGCTCAGGAAAGTGATGAGGACTGAACTTAAAAGTGGAGGAGTGTAATTAAATTCATGGGAGTTGATGAGGTCACCAAGTGAAACAATACAGAAAGAGAAAAATGCCTAGGACAGGGCCTTTGGGGTACACCCACAGTTAAAGTGGGTTATAAGATATTAATAAGTAATTGGCGATCTTAGAGCAGTTTCAGTTGAGTGTTGAGAGCTGAAGTCAAATCATCTCAGTCTTCTCAATAGTGTAGAAAGCAAGGTCATTTGTTGATGAGAGATGGGAGAGATATAAAGTTAAGAACTTCAAGATGGAGAAGAAAGTTTGAAAAGGTGTCGGCAGGAAATGTAATAGGAAGTCATTAAATAGTGATTAAAAGGACAACTGAGTGGTAACTAAAACTCAGCTGAGGTTTGAGGCCTGAATTTATAATGGAAAAAAAATCAATACCATTTGCTCTGTAACACTCAGCAGCTTGGGAGGAGAAGTAGAAAAACCTAGAAGGTTAATTCCCAAAAGTAGAGAATGAACAGAAACTGTGTGGAAGAAAGCAAAGCCAGTTGAGATGCTTGGGATTGTGACAAGTAGTTTTGGGATGTCTGATCAACAAAGGAGTCAACAAATATTTTTAGGCAACTACTGTATGCCAGACACTGGAGATACAAGTACAAAGGATAAAACAAACAACCCCTGCTCTCAAAGACTTAACATTCTTATGGGGGTATTGGCTGAGTAAGCAGACAAATGTAACTAGATCATAGGTGATAGGGTGCCAGAATAGGAATGGACAAGGATCTGGAGATGATGAAAAAGAGCAGCCTAAATAGAAGCGAGATCGTGGGAGAGGTAGAATGACAGGAGAGGAAAATTTCAAATTAAAGGTTCAGTCAGCCAGTTAAGCACCCACTGTGTACCAGGCACTGTGCTGAGCAGAGAGATACAAAGAAAAGCAAAATATAATCTTTGACCTCAAAGGGCTCACAATTTTATGGAGGAGGCAATAAGCAAGGCAATACATACAAACAACCTATATTAATAGAAAATAATTAAGAATAATTAAGCATTGGAATTAAAAGGTGTTGAGAAAGGCTTCCTGAAGATGGGTCTTAAAGGAAGCCAGGAAAGTCAGAAGGGAGAGATGAAGAAGAGATGATGGAGGATAGCTAGAGAAAATGCCCAGAGTCAAGAGATGAAGTGTCTTGCTCATAGAATAGCAAGGAGGACAATGTCACTAGATCAAAGAGCAAATGGCAGGGAGTAAGATGTAAGAAGACTGGAAAGATATGTAGGGGAGAAGGTGGAGTGCTCAAGTTATAAAGGGCTTGAAAAGCCAAACAGAGGATCTTATATTTGTATGGATTGGAGTGGGGAGAGACTTGAGGAAGGCAGACCCACCAGCAAGCTATTGTAATAGTCCCAAATGTGAGGTGATGGTCTGCACCAAGGCAGTATGAAGGCCTGGGAGGATGCTATTGTTTTTGATGGTAAAGGGGAAGTTAAGAGTGGGAGAAGGTTTAAAAGGGAAAATAATGAGTTCTAACCTGCACATCTTAAGTCAAGCATACAAAGCATAATTCCTTTTTTTAAAAACTTTTCTCTCTCACAGATCTACCTTGCAGCAAGGACAAGCTATCATCCACTTTCTGCCAGACACTGAAAACTATGGGCAAATGTTCTGTCATCACTCTAAGAGCTCAGTGCTGCTACACATGTGCTAGGCCTCGCACCATCCAGCCTCGACAGCAGAAACATCGACAGG
>JAQQSZ010010638.1:0-12463 GCA_028646595.1 Phalanger gymnotis
TCTCTCTCTCTCAGTCTCTTTGTCTCTCTGTCTCTCTCTTCTCTTTCTCTCTCTCTCTCTCTCTCTCTCTCACCCTCCCTCCCTCCCTCCTCCCTCCCTCTTTGAAGAAAAGGTCTTTTCATGCTCCCAAGTACTAACACTTTCTCTTGCTCCATCAAGTCTAAGTAGGAATATTTCTTCACAAAACCACAAGATCTTTGAAATGGGAAGAACCTTAGGAGTCATTTACTGCAACCCATGTCCATAAAAGGAACTTCATTACAACATCCCTAATAAGGGGGCCTCCAGCTTTTGCTCGAATTTCTTTTATGAGGTGAGCCCCTCTCCCTGCCTCCATGACAACCCATTTCCTTTAGAGGCAGCCCTAGTAGTCGGGAAGTTTTCCGTGCCATCAAAGCCTAAAGCTGTCTTTTTGCAACTTCTCCCATTGGCCCTTGTTCTATTTGTATGGAAAAGCAGAATAAACCACATCCCTCTTTCAAGTGGTTGTCACTCAAATAATTGAAGACAGATAACATGCCCCTCACCTCCCTGAGTCTTTTCTTCTCCCGTCCAAATATGCTTGGATCTTTCAATTGTTCCACACGTGGCAGAGACTCCAGTGAGGCCCTTTGCTGTTGTGATTGCCCTCCTCTGGAAGTGCTCCATTTATTATCAATGTCTTTCCTAAACTGTGACACCAATAACTGAACACAAGGCTCCAGAAGAGTCTGACCAGGCCTGAATAGACCAGGATGATCACTGCCTTGTCCTTGGAAGCCATGCCTGGCTTCATGTAATGCAGGATGACATTCACTTTGGGGGTTGCCACGTCATGCTCACATACCACAACCCAGGCAGTTTACTTGAAGAGATTCCTCTTCCCTGAACATAAGCCGTTATAATGTCCCCAAAGCAGTTTTTTTCCTATTCCTAATTTTAATCCCTTTCCCTCTTACCCATTTTTTTCTCTCTGCCTAGAAAAGCTACCTAAGCTACTACTGAAGTCTTTTCAATCTAACTTACAACAGGTTATTTAATTTCTACATTACCCTCTAGACCCCAAAAGACATCACAAGGACCTGCTGTATAAACTAGATTCTTAAACAGCTCCTCTTTCCTTTTCACTCCACCACCCAATTGTTTTGCACATTTGAGGGTCAGAAAGGCTCTATTCAGTGCCCTGCTGTGGGAAGGGTTTTGAATTTGGAGTCAGAAAACCTGTGCTTGAATCTCAACTCCATCACTGCCTAAGTCGCCTTAGACAAGTCATTAACTTTTCCACGCATCAGTTTCCTCACTATAAAATGAAAGGTTTGCACTAACTGCCCCGTAAGGTCCATTCTAGATCCCAGTCAATAACCCTCTACCCAAGATGGCAATCACCTGTTATCTAGCAGGTCTAGGGGAAAAATGGTCCTTAATCGAGTTAACAATCACTGCTTGTTGTTTAGTCATGCCTGACTCTTCAGGACCCCATTTGGAATTTTCTTGGCAAAAACTTTGGAGTGGTTTGCCATTTGCTTTCCCAGCTCAATTTACAGATGAGAAAACTGAGGCAAACAGGGTTAAATGACTTGCCCAGGTTTGCACAGCTAGTAAGTATCTGAAGGACAGGAAGATGAGTCTTCCTGACTCCGAGGCCATCATTCTATCCACTGCACAACCTGATGCCTGTGTTTATTATTCATCTGCTATATGCTAGGCACTAAGTCATATCATAAGTGATTTACACAAGCTATGAAGATTTTTTTTAAAATAATGAGTGCCATTAAACGATGACTTGGACTACTGAGGAAGGTAGTGGGATGTCCTTCAGAGATTTTCAGAAACAGAGTAAATTCTGTCCCACCAAGGGTGGTCCTACATGAAGATAGGAGGGTTCTCTGTGTGTCCTCTCAAGGATCCTTATAATCCTGAAGTTTCATTATTAGCACCTAAAACCTAAGAGTGGAAGGCCAAATATAAAAACATATTCATGTGACCAGGTTCAGGAACCCACCTTTGAACATTCCTGCGAGATTTTTAGATGAGGAGGGATGGTGGCTGGGGGCGGGGGTCAATATTTTAACTATGTCTTTCGAATTGATTGTGTATTTTGAAATAATAATCATAATGATATAATAAAGGACTGAAATAAATGCACTGGAGTACATAGCTAGAGCTATAAATATAAAACTTAATAAAGCATTGTTTTATTTTTACTTTCAACTTAAATAAACCTACTCATTAAGTAAGTCTAGTTTAAATGGTTGCATCTGGAACTATGCACAGATGGTCAGGAAAACATAGTTTTGCTGGACTAGGTTGAAAAAGGATTTCTGAATTTAAGGGACCTACATAGCAATGGCCCCGACCCCAACTCTCAGGAGCTAAAATTTGGAAAGCACTCAGTGGGGCCGTACAGGCTGACATCACTTCACATAACGACATACAAACAAAACATCTCTAAAGGGGTACACATGCCAGATACAACTACAGGATATTGGAAGCCTGGCTGCATTTCACTATGGAATAAATCTGCAATCACCTCCTTGGTCCTCTCTAACAGAGAACTGGAAAAGGACTCCCTCATTGTCATGCTTGTGTAGCCACCTAGAAAGATCATGACCATGGAGAGCACCATTAGGCCTTTCATTCATCCTTTTTAAATCACAGGCCAAATTCTCTGTTGTTTCACAAGGGGTCGGGTGGCTGGATGTTTTAAGGGGCTTTAAATAGGTTTGGTTGGGGATGCCATCTCTGCCAGTCAAATCTCGTGAAGAGTCAGAGTGTGACTGCCTGTATTTATCCCCTTGCTCTCCCAAGGAGACATCACAGATTGTGTGTCTCTAATCTGAGAAGCTGGGGCTTGGTTACTTGGAGGAATGGTTTCCTTGGACTTGGTTACTACAGAGGAATGTTTTCTTTGTTTCCTTCTCCAAAGTGACTTCCATTGGATGAGACTCCAGCACCTACTGGGACTCCAGCCAGTCTCATTGCTATTTCTTTGTTTGGGATTGGGGTATTTTTCCTTTTCATATTTTTGTTTGCTTTTTGCCTTTGCACTTTGTGCAGTCTTTTGTGTGGTGGAATGGAAGAGACTGATGAGATTCCAGTTTGGCACAAGGTGGTAGGAAGGGGAGGGAACTGAAGAGGATGTCAGCATCCTGCTAATTTCAGTCTTCCTCTCCATAGAGACACGGGCTGTTGCTTGTCTACCCCTTGAATGACTAATAATACAGTGGTTGATTCTCCTTCACCCGCAGGGTGATTGTCATCCTTGGGATAGTTTGACATTTTACACTTTAAGTAAGCACACCCTTAGGCGAGGAGCTACTAAGAGACAGATTTCCTTATTAAAAGAAGATGTCACCAAAAGAACAAGTCAACAAGTACGCCACTGCCCAGAAAAAAACCATTTGACTAAAAGGAAGGAGAAAATAAGTCAGAAGGAAATGAGAGAGAAGGAAGGAGATGGAGGAGGGGATAGAGAAAAAAGAGAAAACACAAGGAGAGAGGAAGCTGTCACTTAAGGATATGGAATTATAGCATCTGCTGGGTGTGATGAGCTCCTGAGTGGCTATCAGGTGTTGAGTGCAATCCAGTGTGCTGAGAAGCTTTGCCATGATCAAGTGTAAGATGTAAACTTGCTATTTATAGCACTTACGGATGGTAGTGAGACCCTAGGATTGCAATTACTGTGTATTACAGTCAGTTTCAATGAAAATAGTAGTAGCCTATATCCCCCACCCCCAGTACAATGTAAATTCCTTGAAGGCATTTTTATTTTTTGTCATTATGTCCCCCGCATCTGACAAATAGCCATTATTTAATAAATGCTTGTAGAATTGAAACGATAAGCTGCCTTGCCATTACATAGTATACTATGGACACTCTCTCGCTTGATCAACAATTATCCTCTTAAGGGAGGTAATATAAAGATTGTTATCCATCTTTTCCCAGATGAGGAAAGTGAAGTTTATAGAGGCTAAGGGACTTGGCTAAGGTCAAACAGCTGGCAAGCAGCTGAGACCCAAATCTATGCCTTGTATCATACACCTCACAAGATTATAAATTGTAAAGCGCCATACAAATGCCAGTTATTATTATTATTTATATTGTTATTGTATTACTATCATTCTAACTGAAAATTGGGTGTTCTCTACACTAGATGTCAACAAGCTTTTCCTGTTTAATTTTGTATATTCAGTTTAGAATGTAAAGATGGTTAATGGAAAATTGATATCATGTGAGAAGGTAGGGGGCTATCTCATTGACATAGTTTATAGCAATACTACCAAGCAGAAGAAGGAATGGAGAACACCTCAGGAGGAAAAGGAAGAATGTAAGACAGGATGGACAATTCTTCTTGGTGCCCCAAACTCCCAATAGCGTTGGCAGAAATAGTGGTTATCCACCTGCCTCAGTAATATCCCGGGGAATTCTGTTAGATGGCCAAGATCCTTGAACCATAGTATCATACATAGCTAGTTCTACAAGATCTGTTCACAGTCTGGCATCATGGTTGACTCATTAGGTTAGAGACGAAGACAAAACTGACAAATAAGCTTTCGTTCCTGTCATGCTGGACAAGTGCAGTCTAGAGGCTTTATCATCCAATTAGGATTTCTCTTTTAGGGAGCCTGTTTTTATAAATATAATTTTACATTCTTTTTTCCCAAGTGAGAAAAGCAAAGATTTCTTTTACGTCCTATGTAAATCCTGAATAGACTTTGTTCTGCACACAAACACATCTCACTTTGATGAACTCAGTGCCTGTCAGTTTCTGAAGGTCAATATGAGAAGAGAAGAAATTACATCATTTTTCTTTTCCTCCACTGTCTTACTGCATGGTGACTGGCAAGTCTTCATCATCTTAAACCTCAGTTTCTGACACCATGAAATAAGGATACATCAAAACATCGAGAAACTGTGATTTTTGTCAGGAAAGAAATTCCCTCCACCATCTTGGATCACAGCCCATCTATGACTTAGCAAATAACTTTGAGGGAGAAGCCTGAAGCTCCACAAAGTTAAGTAACTTGCCTAAGGTCCTGCAGTTAATAAGTGTCAGAGTCAAGATTTGAACCCATGACTCTCCAGATTCCAATTCTAGCAGAATTTCCATTAAACTCTGCTTTTGTAAAATAGAAATAATAACATAAATTGGATCCTAGCTCTCACATAATCATGTGATAACATAGAGTTTAAAAGATTCAGTAATCTTTGAGGTGGAAAAGACTTTGTAGATTTTTTTAAATCCCCTTATATATAAAAAAAAACGAGGAACCAGAAAATTGAAGGGATATACACAGTCCCATGGGAAGACCTTAGAGAACGTGACTAGATATAACAAAGGCCTTAGTCATAACATTGTCAACTGTTCAAATTTGCTGTTTATTTGCCCTCTGGAGGTAGCTTGCACTGATCCACTGAAAAAATATAGTCAATAACCTCCAACTCCTTATCCTACCACTTCCTAGTGTGACAGGCATGACCATGACACTCAGCTGCTCAAGAATCTCTAGTGACTCCCTATTGCCTTTGGAATAAAATACACTTTTTTTCTTACTATTTGAAAGATTTTTCAGTCTGGCTTCAGCCCTCCTTTGCAGATTAATTCCTATTACTTTTCTTCATACAAATTGGCATCCTTTCTACTTTTCATGCATGATATTCCATCTCTTACCTTTGTCCCTTTATATAGGCTTTCCTCCATGCCTGGAGTGCTAACCCTATTCACCTCAGCCCCTTGTCACCCCTAGATTCCTTTTAAGCTCAGGTGTCATACCCTTTGTGAGACATTTTCTACTACCATCACTTGTTACTGCTTTTTAGATATATTACTTTGCATCTTGTCTGCTGTTTACTTTCATGTATTGCAGTAGCAATAGACTTGGTTAGTGTATTAGTTTTGCTAAATTGCTTTTCTGGGTCTTTTTTTAACTTTAGGGAACCAGGACTGTATGGGGGGAAAGGAACCAGTCTCAGAGTCAGGAGGACCTTAGGGTGAATCCCTCTTCAGATACTCAGTAGCTGTGTAACCCTGGGCAAGTTATTGAATTCTCTCCACCAGTTTTTTTTTCAATCTATAAAATGGGGGAAATAATTGTAATTAAAATCAAGTGAGAAAACATATGAAAAACTTAAAATGCTATGCACATATTAGCCTTTGTTGTTGTTACGGAAGACATTTGTGCGCATGTGTGTGCGAGAGAGAGAGAGAGAGAGAGAGAGAGAGAGAGAGAGAGAGAGAGAGAGAGAGGGAGAGGGAGAAGGAGAAGGAGAGAGACAGAGAAAGAGACAGAGAGACAAAGATGCTGGGAAATGAAGATGATGTAATAAAATATCAATAATAATTTAACAACAAAACGAAGCATAGAAACAAAAATTTAAATTTTTTTACGATGGGATATTTTTTCTTATTAAGAAATACTTTACACATTCTTAGCATAATGCTTGACACATCCTAAGTGCTTAATAAGTGTTTCCTGAACTGACTTAATTGAATTCCATGAGATTTAATTGAGTTCAATGTGCTAATTCCCAAACTTTTATGCCAAGGAATCCTAAGTTATTCCAGCATGGAGTTACACAACTTGTTTATTTTTGTCTTTGGGCTGACTCTGTGTTTAGTTCTGGATGTTAGATAATTAGATTCATCACATTAGCATTAACAAATGCTAGAAAATTGCTTTGAAATTATGATATGAAAAAAATCACTTAAGCATTATTATCCATCTACCAGTTACTCTGTGGTGTGCGTGTGTGCATGGTGTGTGTGTGCGTGTGGGTGTGTGTGTGGGTGTTGGGAATGGGAGTTTGGGTAGGCAATTACTTATTTAGGAAATTTACTGGACATAAATGTCCCTAAATTTGCATTGCAATTAGAGGTTCTCTTTTGCATCCTCCAGGTCTGCAAACCCCAGTGCCAAAGTATAAAGGAGTTTGCCAGAGTAGAAAGGCAGGCAGGTTGGTAGCCCTGGTGGTCTTTGTAGCTCCATGATATACTCACTAACTCAAAATACTTATAGTTGTATGTCAGTTACAGTCAACCATGAAACTGCTGTGTGTAAAAATAATACCTTCTTACCCTCTTTTCTCTTTGACGTTTTACATCCTGTCTGCTTCCCTGTTGATAAAAGTCAAGCTCTTGTTAACTATGAATGCTCACTGGTATGATGTCATAGCCTGATGCCATTCCTCTGGCACATTCCCTAGAACCGGAAGGTAGGAGGCTGTATATACAGAAACTGACCACAGACTTTTTAGTGACGTCCTCGGAGGCAGGAAATACCCATGTGTAGGATCCTCGATAAAGAAACACATTGATGGGAGGAGAGTAAGGCGAGGCTGTGGACTTGTGAGTTCATCCCTACAGAAAACTTCTGGTGTGGAAAACTTTCCAGCAAAGCAGACCAGCAAGTCCTCTGTGCTTTATAATCTTAGAGAATTGTTTGGGGTAACTAAGGGTTAAGTAACTTCCTCATGGTCATGGTCACAGCTAATATGTGTCAGAGAAAGGACTCAAAAACTGTCCATTCTGATTCCACAGCTGCTTCTTTATCCAGTACACCCTATTGCCTCTCAAGAAAGTCTTTTAACATTTGGAAATCTTTGCAAGCATCCTTATTAAAACTGGACCCTAAGTCCTTGAGAGCACAAAGTGACTGTCACATCCACCCTATGGAAGACTACCTTGATGATTGGAATTAGTCCTTTCTTGTGCTTAAATCATTCATCAAATACAAAAAGTATGTATTAAGCACCTCTTGTATACAAGACTATACAATTCTCTGGGGATTTAATCAAAGAAATGGCAAAAGGGCAACCCTTCTGCCCTTGATTTTGGTAAATTAGAGAAGGAAGAGATGCCTGAGTTGGAATGAGATCACTTATATAAAGTACCTTGCAAAACTTGAAGAACTATACAAATTCCATGCACTATCATTGTCGTCATTGTCATCATCATCATCATCACCATCATCATTATCTTCTTGATGTCATATTCAGGCATGGTAGGTAGAGAAACTTTTTGTCTTTACATTTCGGACTTTTGGGTCAGTTTTCACATAGCCAGTGTCCTTGGCCATGTAGTTGGTCTGATTCAGCTGAAATTGACAAATATATCAAAAAAGGACTGTTTGCTTGATCAAGAAAAGTTGTTTTCATTAGGTAGATATGGCTGGAGCCTATGTCAGGAAAGAGGAAAGAGATTCTTGCAAGCAGCTGCTATCGTTTTTACCAGCGATTGTGATCATGTCTATTTTCTCTATATTGCTGACAAAGGTATTTTGCTCGTCTTTATGGAGTATAAGTATAATATACTTAATAGCAGTTAGAGATGTCAGTGCTCTTTGGTATAGTAAATCTCCAGTGTGAGATAATCTTAGTTAATGATCAGCATAAAGCAGATAGAGGTCGTTTTTTTAGCGTTGCTATAAAGCCTGCGTTTACTATGATAGAGTTGGAAGGAGGCAATCCCATTAACCTTTGCATTGTATTGATAGAATCATATACCCCTCCATCATCAGGGGTGGAAAGTGTTCTCCAAGTCTATACCTTTTGCAGCTGCTCTCTGGATACATCATACAAATCTCCCAATGGGCAAAGGGGCTGATGGGCTTTTCCATGAGGTTATCAAGTCAGCATGTAAGTTGCTCAGTGCAGGAGCTGAAGAAGTTGGGAGGGCTGAGGGGTAGTGGGAGAGGAATAGAAGCTGCTCTTTTGCAGACTAAGGCTAACTGAAGATGACATATAGTAATGGCAACAAACTTTTCCCAAGGCATACAAAGAGACATAAAGATAGTGGCAGCTTGGAGCCCCATGTAAGTTGGACTTGCATACAGGGCCTAGCTATATTGCTGTCCCCTGGAGGATGAGGGGTGGCTGACCCTGTTGATTTATAAAGAGCTGAACTGAGCCTGGTAGGCACTACATCTCTCTGGTCTAAAAACTATGTATGAGGAGCTCTATCTAA
Organism: Phalanger gymnotis; assembly: GCA_028646595.1. Lineage (NCBI taxonomy): Eukaryota > Metazoa > Chordata > Mammalia > Diprotodontia > Phalangeridae > Phalanger > Phalanger gymnotis. The sequence goes on from JAQQSZ010010638.1 coordinate 8,942, forward strand.
TTTCCCAGGCCTAAAAGGGGAAGGCCTTGACATGGCAGAATGGTAGATGGTATAAATAAATAAATAAATAAATAAATAAATAAATAAATAAATAAATAAATAAATAAATAAATAAATAAATGAATGAATGAATGAATGAATGAATGAATGAATGAATGAATGAATGAATGAATGAATGAATAAAACACAGAGACACACACCATACATGCATATATGCATATGCATGTATGTATATGTATATGTGTATATATACATATAAATGAAATGTAAAATTACAGCTTAGATAATTCAAAGGTTACAACTACAGAAAATAGAAAGAAAGGGTAGAGTCAACTCAAGCATGTGCTGGACCCAGCTCAAACCTACTTGAGAGAATCCATTGCTAAAATGTTCAGTGTGAGCATTTATACCTTGGAAGTTAACAAACTTTATAAATCAAGGCTTGGTTTACTGTTTTGTTAATTATGTAGACATAAGAAAGCAATGGAGAAAATATTAAAAAGGCAGATTAACCTTCAAAATGTGTCATGTATGCATGTATATGTATGTGTGTATGCATGTACATTATATTATACATACATATATGTGTATATATACATGTATGTGTATATATACATGTATGTGTATATATGTGTGTGTGTGTATATATATATACACACATATACACACATATATTTTAGAGAGAGCCAGTTATTCAACATTTACCTGTACACAATTGGGTCAACTAACAGAACAGCTGCTGCTCCATTAACATAGCTATAAATTATCTTAAAGGCAGCTAGGAGTTTGAAATATCTTCATGGTGCAGATTAACTCTTTCCCCTTCTAATCAAACCTGATATAGCCAATGATGTTATGCTCTAGGTCACATTTCCTACCAAGAGAATTAATTAATTATACGGATTCAATAACAAAGGATGGTTTTCTGCAAATCCAATTCATGTTTCAAGACTCCACCCCTCCACAAAGACTTCTCTAGGCCACAATAATTTCTTTCTTATTGGACAGATAGCCATCACAATATAACTTAGCATGTATTATAGACTTTATGTCATCATTCTGTTTAATATCATATGTAACCATCATGCAAATAGATGATCCACTGTGCTCAGAATTGAACAGTAGGAGGGGAATGAGCTGGGCTGCTTTTAGGAAATCATGAAGTTCTTTTAATAGTCCCCAGGCTTCTCCCTGAAACAAAGAGCCAACTTTGCACACTTCTGTACATGTTGAATGGCTGCAGGCCTTGGGATGAGGCCTAGTTTCTAAAGAACTAAAATTGATGATCACCCAAAGAGCAATGGAGAGGTACATGGTAGCCATGAGAAGGCTGCAACATATGAAAGATGAGATTGCAAAAGAGAAGCAGTGGAAGAGATATTACCAGAAAAATGTATGACCAGGATAGGGTGGGGGAGGGAAAAAAGATGATTCAATCATGTAGCTAGGAGAAAGGATAACTGACGGATGAGCTGTGTGATCCACTGACATCCACACAAAGTCAAGAGAATGAGAGGAAGACCTCTGGTATGCAGAGGAGAGAGGGAGGAGATGAGGAAGACTATAAGGGTTTTGACCCCCAGCATTAAAGGGATTTCCCACATTGATGGCATGAATACTCCTTTGTAGAATCAGGTGTGTCTTACCCTCTCTTATCAGATTACAAACTCCTCCAGGATGTAGGAATTGTCTTTCTTATACTTCTCCTGAATATACCATAACCTCCAGCATTGAGCTAGAAATGTCATAGTAGGAGCTTACTTAGTACCTATTAATTGCTTTTAATGAACTATTCATGAATTATCTCCAGAGATGAACCACTGACATCCAAAGGTTGTGTTTTGTTGTTGTTGTTGTTTTGTTTCGATTCGTTTTGTTTTGTTTCCCTCAAGTGGAGCTGAGGCAGAGTTTGGCTGCTTCCTTTGCCTCTGGCACTAAGTCTACAGAGATTACCTTGCCTGGGTCTCTGTGAACTCTAACCATTCTGGACTTTTCCAGAACTCAGAGATTTTTCGACCTGATCTCCAACTACCATAAAGCTTTGCAGCAGGCTCTTAGTTATGTATACAAACTAGAATAAGATCATATCAGCTGCTGGGCTATCCTCAACAGCTGCACCAAATGAAAGAAGCAGATAGTGAACTCTTCGTGGTCTACATACACAGGTGTCCATCCCTTGAAGGCAACCCTCAGCCCCTGGGCCCCCATGACACTTAACGGTCAGCACCAGACAGACAGGATCTGGATGGGGTATTCTTGGCATGCTGGTAATAGCTGTAGGTAACTGCCAGCTGAGCACTAGCTCTCTTGATTCTGCCAATTGATCACCAGTTGGGTACCTAAGAAACTAAACGATGTTTCACAGCTAATTGAGCATAGGTCAAGAACTAGGAAGCAGAGAAGGAGGCCAATAGGGAAGGGCAGAAATGTGATTACAAGGAGAGGGCAGAGCAGTCCACGTGGTTTCCAGTCGCTGTAGCAAAGTGATAGCTTAGGCAGTAAAATGATCAACTGGGATAAAGCCTGGATGCTGTGGCAGGAACTCTATACTACAGGCACATCGGTGCTTAACTCTTACTTAGAAACTGATGAGTTGGCCAGGAAACATAAATCAATTTGCTAGGCTAAAGTATTTAAACTGAAGATGTTGCATGACAAATGAGGAGCTATTTTCTCATTTTAATGGCAGCTATATGGTCTCTTCATAAAAGAATAAGGGTCTTCAGACCCTCAGAGGAAGGCTACTGATTTGAACAATGTTTGTTATGGTTGAGTATTTCTTTTTTGAGGGGGGTATAATTTGTTAGTATACACCTCACCCCCAACTCATATGACACTATGTTTGTCATACCTTTAATTCAATTATAATGGAATAGGAGATAGTATAGTTATCATAGAATCGCAGAGGTACATGAGACCTCAGAGGCCATCTAGCCCAATTCCTTTATTTTATAGATAAGTAATCTGAGGCCCACAGAGGATAAATAAGTTGCCTAAGTATTGACAAGCTGTAAACATCTGAGGTACAATCTAAACCTATGTCCTCTAACTCCATAGCCAGCATTCTTTCCATCACACCAGACTGTTTCACTGTGAGAGGCAGCTGGGTATAGTGAATAAAGGTTCAGTCTTAGAGTCAGTAAGACCTGAGTTCAAATCCTAATTCTGACTTATATTAGAATTGTAACTTTAGGCAAGTTGACTTTCCTTCTCACTGTTCCAGGTAGATGGATGGCACAATTGACAAAGTCAGGAAGATCCGATTTCAAATTCAGTCGTAGACATTTAAAAGCTGTGTAACCCTGGGCAAGTCACTTAACCGCTGCCTGCCTCAGATTTCTCATTTGTAAAATGGAGATAATTGTAGCACCTACCTTCCAAGGTTGTTGTAAGGATCAAGTTAAATTGTGTTTGTAAAGAAATTAGCACAGTGCCTGGCACAGAGTGGGTGCTTGACAAATACTTAATCTTTCCCCCTCCCCCTTAATACTGTAAGTGGCAGATGAGTTCTAAGGAGCTGCC
>JAQQSZ010010639.1:0-12463 GCA_028646595.1 Phalanger gymnotis
CAAGTCATTGACTTGTTTTTTATGGTTTTCTTGCATCCTTCTCATTTCTCTTCCCAATTTTTCCTCTACTTCTCTAACTTGGTTTTCCAAATCCTTTTTGACCTCTTTCATGGCCTGAGACCAGTTCATGTTTTTCTTGGAGGTTTTTGTTGTAGGCTCTATGACTTTGTTGACTTCTTCTGACTATATGTTTTAGTTTTCTTTGTCACCAAAGAAGGATTCCAAAGTCTGAGACTGAATCTGGGTGCGTTTTTGCTGCCTGGCCATGTTCCCAGCCAACTTACGTGATCCTTGAGTTTTTCAGCAGGGTATGACTGCTTGTAGACTAAAGAGTTCTATGTTCCACGCTTGGGCGGATGCACTGGCACAGCAGCACTCCTCTTTCCCCAAGAACTCCCAACCAGGACTGAGCTTAGATCTTCAGCAGGCTCTTCACTCCTGCTCTGATCAGCCACTTAATTCCTCCCACCAGGTGGGTCTGGGGCCGGAAGCAAATGCAGCTGTAGTTCTGTAGCTGCCCCACTTCCGCTGCCCCAGGGGCGGTAGCCAAACCGCAAATTCCCTGTCCCCGTAGCTTTTCCCACTAACCTTCTCTGTTGTCTTTGCTGTTTGTGGGTTGAGAGGTCTGGTAAATGCCACAGCTCACTGATTCAGGGCCCTAGGGCACACTTCACCCAGCTCTCGGTCTGGTTGGTCTGTGGTCTGGTCAGTCCGCGCTGCCCATGCTGGGCTCTGCTCAGCTCAGCTCCGCTCCCCTCACCTCCCAGCTCCGTGCAGGATAGACCTTACCCAGAGACCATCCAGGCTGTCCTGGGCTGGAGCCCTGCTTCCCTCTGCCACTTTGTGGGTTCTGCAGTTCTAGAACTGGTTCAGAGCCATTTTTTATAGGTTTTTGGAGGGACTTGGTGGGGAGCAGTCCCTGCTTTCCAGCCGCCATCTTGGCCTATGGAAAAGGTTTTTAAAGTACTGGTAAATTTTGTTATTGTGATAAGGCTAATTTAATTGGGTATGTAATTTATAGAAACTAAGTGTCCTCCCCATTACAACACCTTTTTAACTAAGGAAGTTTGTAATATCTAGGAATTCTGTATAATATTTGAGAATGAGGACATTTTCCACCAACTTAGTTAATGAATTCCAATGTTTAAGAGTTATGCTTTAAGGAGAAAGAATGAGATGTCTATCATTTTAAAACCTTCTAAATAATTTTCTTTAGAAAAGTTTAGTGAGTATTCCTTTTAACATCAAGATAAATTTTAAACTGTTTTTAAAAAGGGAAATAATTCTAGAAATGTTTTGAAAAGTATTTTTGTGATTTTAAGCAAGAGTTAGAGCATATCAATGTGTATAAGATTTAATTCCTAAAGTGTCCCTTTCCTCCGGAAGAGTGAAGCAAGGACAAATTCATCAACCTGTGAGATTAGTCATTAACCTCTTTATTTTGTTTAAGCTGGAATGGGATTCCAGTATAGACAGTTATGTCAGTAAAAATTGCTAATTTATGAGCTATTCTGTCTTATGGTTGAAACGTAAAGGGAGGCTGAATAATGGGTTTGAGAGATTTGGGAAGGTAAATAAAGGTTTGATTGGAAATATGAAAGGCAGATAAGAAAGTTTGGGCACAAATGGGAATTAGCTAAGCCTCTCCTGTCCTGAGAGAATACTAGTTTCAGAGGGTTTAAGTAAGTTGAGAGGGTGTGAGAAAGTATTTTAGAAGACAGAAAAGTTATATAGCTTGATTTGATAATTATTAGCTCAATGAAATTTAGGACAGTCCTATCTGAAGGATATGTATCTGCTATTTAAGATTTTATGGGACTACAATTTAATATTGTTTTAAGCTTTGATTACAGGGATAGGTCTCATGAAGCCAGTAGTAGAATGGCAGGCATTACAGGCTGAGAATTTCTGAAGGGATGTCTGTGCCTGGGAAAAAGTTTTGAAGACAACTTTGGACACAACCTAGGTAGAATCTTCCTGACTCTATGTCCCAATTCTGCTATTTCCTTTCTGAAAAGGAAAATCCCCACCTAATTACTCCTAAGCCCTGCTTTCAACATCTAGTGACCTCTGGTCTTTTTTTTTTCAAGAATTCTTGGAAGTCCTCTATCTTATTGAAAATCCACATTTTGTCCTGGAGTGTTATACTCATTTTTGCTGGATAGGTGATTCTTGGTTTTAATCCTAGCTCCTTTGACCTCTGGAATATCATATTCCAAGCCCTTCAATCCTTTAATGTAGAAGCTGCTACATCTCATGTTATCCTGATTGTGTTTCCACAATATTCAAATTGTTTCTTTCTGGCTGCTTGCAATATTTCATCCTTGACCTGGGAACTCTGGAATTTGGCTATAATATTCCTAGGAGTTTTCTTCTTAGGATCTTTTTCAAGAGGTGATCAATGTTCTTTCAATTTCTATTTTACCCTCTGGTTCTAGAATATCATGGCAGTTTTCCTTGATAATTTCTTGAATGATGATGTCTAGGCTCTTTTTTTTTTTGATCATGGCTTTCAGGTAGTCCAATAATTTTTATCATTCCTGGATCTCTCCTGGATCTATTCTCTAGGTCAGTGGTTTTTCCAATGAGATATTTCACATTGTCTTCCACTTTTTCATTCTTTTGGTTCTGTTTTATAATATCTTGATTTCTCACAAAGTCACTAGGTTCCACTTGCTCCATTCTAATTTTTAAAGTAGTATTTTCTTCAGTGGTCTTTTGGAGCTCCTTTTCCATTTGGCTAATTCTGCCTTTCAAGGCGTTCTTCTCCTCATTGGCTTTTTGGAGCTTTTTTGCCATTTGGGTTAGTCTATTTTTTAAGGTATTTTTCTCTTCAGTGTTTTTTTGGGTCTCCTTTAGCAAGCCATTGATTTGTTTTTCATGATTTTCTTGCCTCACTCTCATTTCTCTTCCCAGTTTTTCCTTTACTTCACTTACTTGCCTTTCCAAATCCTTTTTGAGCTCTTCTATGGCCTGAAATCAATTCATATTTTTCTTGGAGGATTTTGATGTGGGCTCTTTGACTTTGTTGACTTCTTCTGGCTGTATGTTTTGATCTTCTTTATCACCAAAAAAGGATTCAATAGTCTGAGTCTTTCAATGGCTGGCCATGTTCCCAGCCAACTACTTGACCCTTGAGATTTTTGTTAGAGTATGACTAGGTTTAGAATGGCGATTGCTTTGTCCCAAGGTTTGGGGTGTTGCGCTGCTGTTTTCAGAGCTACTTCTCCATGGCAAGCTCTGCCATACCAGTGCTCCTCCTCCCCCAAGAAACACCAACCAGGACCATGACCCAGATCCAAGCAGGGCAAAGCAAGAGAACCCTACCTCTGCACCAGCAAAGCACTCCCTGCACCTGCTCTGATCTGCTGGTTGATTCCTCCCACTGGGCCTGTGGCAGGAAGCAACCACAGTTGGAGCTCTGGAAGAAGCCACAGGAGTTTACTGCTGCTGCAGCTGCTGTGCTATACCACCTCCACAGCCTCAGGGGCTGGGGCCAACCATGTACTTCTCTCCTCTTGATCCGGTAATTTTCCCATTGACCTACTGAGTTGTGTTTGGTGTTTGTGGGATGAGAAGACTGGTAACTGCTACAACTCAGTGATTCAGGGCCCTACAGCCTGCTCTGCCTGATCTCTTCAGCTCCTGGTTTGTCTTGGTGCAGCCCACACAGGGCTGTGCTCCGCTCCCAGTACCGTGTGATAGACCCTTCCCGGTGACCATCTAGGCCATCTTGGGCTGGAGACCTGCTTCCCTATGTTATTTCATGTGTTCTGTAGCTCTAGAATTTGTTCAGAGCCGTTTTTACAGGTGTTTAGAGGGATTTGGGGGAGATCCTAAGACAGTCCTTGCTTTCCTGCCGCCATCTTGGCTCCACCCCGTCCTGAGTGGAGTCTTAACAAAAATAGGAGAAAAAGGATGGACCACAAATCAATAATTAGTTATTAATATAATAGCATAGTATTAATTTCTTTCAAAGTTAATACATCTTTCTATTCACATTGTTACCATGACAAATGCAAAGGCAGAGGGAACCTCCATCTACCTTTATAAGTACTCTATCCTTAACAAATCTCATTTTTATTAAGAAAACTTATTTCTATTAAGTGAGTATGATGAGGCTGACTTCTGCCAAGCAATGAGAGCCTTGCCTAAATCTGAATCTGCCCAGTAACAGGAGGCTCTACCTGATAACAAGAAAACTTTGTTATTTTAGCCAATGCTGTGTGTACATGACTGACCTCTATGGTTTTTAACCTTATCTTTGAATGTTGCAAGCTAAGTTCTCTGTTTTGTGACCAAGTCCTTGAACTGTTTTGAAATGTACCAACACACCTGCCTCCCCTTTCCTGTGGTTAACTGCCCACATAGGAGCATACCCACACTCCTGGCTAAGTGCCCAAGATTTGTGTATAAAAGCAAACCCTTGTCTTTTCTGAAATTACTAGTACTCCTAAGGATTAGCCCACCACTTTTACATCAATAAAACCCTCCTGACTAGGAGAACATCCACCTCCAGAATTCCTCCCTGATGACTCAACTCCGAATCTCATCTACCTCACCAAATGACCACAAGCATTCCTCTCCACCGTCGAACTGTGACCATGGCCCCTATTCCCCTGATGCTGCGAGCTTTAGCACTCCTTTTCACCCTGGGACTGCTATCTGGAACTGTCTATGGGCAACACAATAGAGTCCTGAACCCAGAATCAATAAAAGGTCCCCTGTTATCTCTGTCTGATCAATTTTCTGATCCCCTTACCTTCTGTGGGTTGCCAGCTGCCAAAACTATTGCAGGCACCTCGAAGGCCTGCTGCTGGTACCCATGATGGGGCCTGCATTGCACTCTTAAGTCAACCAGCACACTGGTGACCTTTCTCGCAGACCTCTAAAATTGTATTGGGCTGGAAAACTGTTTCACCTGAACTTTTGTTGGTTCTGCCAGTACAGAATTTGATTTGAGGTGGAAGGGAATTTGGGAGAGTTCAGGTGAGATCCTGCTCCTATTCCCTTATTTGGCTTCTTTTCAACCAGCATTCTTTTGAGATGGTTTCTGAGATCTTCCATCACAAACAAAGGAATCCACCTAGATCTTTTTCTGAATGGCCTGGAATTGATGAGCTGAGGAGATGCACCTTGAGGACAGTCTCCATCCCACTCATGCAATGAGGATACACCTTTTCTCTTGCTGAGTTCCAATTTATCCTTCCATTTGTAAAGATGTTATTAGGAGACATCCTGTTTTCCAGAGCTAAGGCCCAGCAAGCAAGCTGGGAACAATACTTTGTGCACACCTTCTGGAACTGATGGTCCCTGACCTCAGGCAGCACCAACAGTCCCAGAAATGAAGCCCTGCTATAAGAGGACTTGTGGGAGAGAGAATTGACTCCACTGGCCAAGAACTTGAGTAACAGATATTTCCTTTCAATGACACAGTCTTTGCTCTTAGTTTCCTCCTTTGGCTTGAGAATAAAAAAGCCAAACGGATTTTATAACTGATTTTGTATCCTGGCTAGGTTTGTTTGCTTGGTTTAAAGAATCAAACTGAGCCATATTGTTGGGAGCTCTGTTTTGAATGACCAACACAAAACTTGGTTGAAGGAATAATGGGCAAATCTAGTCTAAATAGCTTAGAGATACAGACATTTTGATGTGCTTTACAATATTGTTAGAGACTAACTGTATAAATATCATTCAGCTTGTTACCTTGTGAGTGGCTAGTTTTGTAAGTAGAAAACTTATCTATGGGGCCTTCAGAGTTAAAAAGAAGTGATTAGAGGAACTGTTCAACACTCAAGGGTCACCCCTAGGATTCTCAGAGAGTTTGAGAATATTAGACCTACCATGGTGAGGGCAGGTTGCATTGAATGAGCCAATCCAGAGAGTGTCAACATGTCCCATGCATGGGGTGAAATGTGTATTGTCTTACAGAGTATAGCTAGCTATTACACACACACACACACACACACACATACATACAAACATATATATACATATATATACACAAACATATATATATCTCACCTCATCCTGTACTGCCACCATACCTCCCATTACATTTTAGGGTACACTGTGGTGCGGTATAGCTACACCCATTGATGATTCCATTGGCTGTGTTATGAGTTCAAAATAAATGAGGATTCTTGAAGGAATTGAGTATGTTTGGCTTGGAGAAAAGGAAATTCATAGTGAAGACACCCAATATCTGTGGTAAAGTACCTGAAGGCTCTCATGTACTAGATCTGATGTCCTCTGAATCTCTTCCAGCTCTAAATCTATGAACTTATGGTTTGTATGATTTATTTCATCCCAAAGGGCAGAATTAGGAGAAATAGGAATAAGTTGTCAAGAGACCAAATTAGGCTTGATATCAAGGAAAACTTTTAACAATTAGAGTTGTCCAAAAGTTGAATGGGCTGCTGCAAGAAGTGATGGATTCTTCTTCTTTGGAGGTCTTCAAACAGAAACTGGATGCCCAGTTGTCTGGTATGTAGTGGAGATTCCTTTGGAGTATGGATTGGACAGGATGGCTGCTGTGGTCCCTCTAAACTCTTAGATTCTGCAATTTTGCCATTCTAGTGTGTCCCATCTAGGGAAGATGCATTGTAAGAAGGTGGGAGATACTGCATACCGGCCCTCTCGTAGACAGAGCAGGGCCAGTTCAGCTTGTAGCTCTTATAACATCTCAAAGCCCAGCTGAAGTAGTGTCCCAAGCAGGGCCTGGTTGAGTTGTGGCCCTTTAAGATTTGAACATTTTGTCATAAACATTATTTTGTATAAATTTTCTGACTTGAAAAAATGGTACAAATTGTAAACTTTAAAAAAAAAAAAAGAATTTCTTCATCAGATTTGATTAGTCAATTTAATCCACTTGGCAAATCACATAGTCTGGCCTGAGGAGAAAAAAAGGAAAATAAAGTGTGATTAGAGATATTTGTCACATATAGCATGGGGTCTAGGGGTGTCATTGGGTGACTTGAAGGGAGATAGAATAGGCATCTCTAGCCTCTTTTCCTCCTCCCCATCTCCAAGGGAGACTTTAATTCCTGCCAGAAGGATAATAGGAGGTTAGGGCCCACAGAAATTTGGCCACTCTCTTCTCCTTTTGGGGAGAGGATACCATGCTAGAAACATATGGATGTTTTTACTTAAATATTATTAGTCTAAAGGATGTCATTTTCAGGTTTAAGCTAAATTCTCATTGTTTTATTACTAGAGGGAAGAAGGATGGTAAGCTCTATGACCAAGGCATGACTCCCTTCCCATCAAATGCCAATTCCATGATGAACATACATACTTAGTCAAGAAAATCCATTTATCAAAATTGATAGCAAGACAAAAATCAAAGAAGGTAAACATAGGAGAATCTATACCAGACAATAGAGAGTGAAGGAGGTATCCCATTGGGGGAAAGGTAACTCAGCCCAACCAAGAGAGAGTTTCTGTAGTTTCTAGTAAAGCATGTGGGCAATAGAAACTGCCAGGTTTTACCATGTTTTCCTGGAGTATTTTTCTTTAGGACTTGAACTTGAGGTTGGTCCCTTCTATCTTCTTTCTTGAAGTTGGAAGCCAGAAGCACCCAAGGGACAGCAGGGCTTGAAAATTGAAGAGAGGGAGGTTCTCTTCCTCTGGCCAACTCTTCCCCACCCCTCACAAAGGGCAGGACAATCATCTCCACCAATAAGGAGGGAGTCCCATATCAATGATCTTTGGGACTGAGTTTACAAAAGGAACGTACCGTATTTCCCTATGTATAAGACACACCTTAATTTTGAGGCCTGGAATTTGAAAAAAAAAATGTATTACATAAAGTTATTGAACTCAAGTTTTATTCATCATAAAATTCATACAATAATACGATGAAATTCAAGGACCTTCTGCTCATAGCTTTCAGGCATCTTTTGAGCAAGTCTGGTGCATGTACACATACTTGGTCCATTCTGTTTCATGAACCCAAAGCACCAATTGTGTCCTCTTTTGAAATCAGTAACTTTTTATCATCAGCAATTCTTCTTGCCTCATGCTGAACCACCTTTGTGGACACAAGAATTCCAATTGCCCTTTGTTCTTTAATCCATATATTCAATTCCCTCTCTAAATCAGGCCATTTTGCTGATTTGCCTCTCATGGCCTTCTTCTGCCTTGACATTTTCAGTACTGTTTTAACAGTAAACTAGAAGAAGTACCAGTAAAGGAAGGCGGCTTGAGAAAAGGCATTCTCTTTTCAGTACCGGAGAGCAAACTTTTGAATGTCTGAAATCAAGGGACTGGGAACAAAGTTTTTTGTTTTTTGCTTATTTTCCTATCAGCTACTGGAAAGAAGAGACAGTGGGAAAATACAGCTACCGGCTTTTTCAGAAGTCAACTGTAGTTTCAAAAGCTTCAGACCAGGTACTTTTAAACTGAAACTAGAAAATCACTTCTAGAGCAGCAGGAATTAAAAACAATTTTTCAGTTCAAAGTTTGTGTTTACCTAGAACTTAGGCATTTGTATGGCAGAATTCCCACTTTCTGCTTTGTATATGTTGAAAGGAACTTAGTTATCCTATCCTGCTGGCATGCCCTAATTTAAGTGCATTTTCTATACAAAAATGTATGGTCACATATATCTGAGTCATGGAGATTCAGAGGGAGGAAACATGATTTATATTCTGTGAAGGTACTATTTCAGCTCAAGCAGGTAATGATATTCTCATTGAGAATGACACACACTTTTTTCTTATAACTCAGTGGGAAAGGTAGTCATTACTGAAGGGAAGAGTAAATAAATTGACTACAGACAAAGGGTTTCATACTCCCAGGCTAATTAATTTTTTTCTTTAAGGATTGTTTGTTTTATAAAGAGCCTTTATTCTGAAAGTGGATAGTAATCTGCACATCTTCTGGCTTGAAATATTTATTTGTTTATTGTTTTTAATTTATGGAATAAAAAGAGCATTTCTATAACATAGTACCATAAAAAAGATGATCTCACAAGAAATTGCAAATCCACTGTGTATAACTTGCTATTCCTTTCAAATATACAACAAAACTATCGTGTAAATTTCTTTTTTTTTCTTTCTTTTCCCTTCCCTCCCCCTTCCCCCCATGGCTAATTTGATGAACATTATAACAGAGATGGTCAGGAGACCTGAATTCCTGCTCTGACTCTGCTACTATTTCAATAGAACCTACCCATGGTTTCACTAGGCCTCCCTCCACCAATGTAGATGGAAACCAGTCCATACCTCCTCCTCGTCTGGCACAAAGTTTTATCTGTGTCTTTAGAGCTTAACTTTTAAAATCATTATTGACAGTGTATGGGATGAAAGACCCTCACCAATTAAAAGTTAATAAGGAGCCATCTCAGGATGGGAACAGAAATAAATTTTATTCTATTCTTGAGAATTGGGCATCCCCCGCTAGAATGAATCCAGTAAGGAAGGCACTTTACGAGGGGCTAGGCACCCATAATTATACCTAACACAAGAGAATTCCCACCCACCTCTGACTCTTCTCACCATTGGCTGGGAGGTGGGCTTACAATCTGAGCATGAAAGCTAGACAAAGAACCGGGAAATTGAGGCACAGAAACTCCAATTCCCATTCCCTTAGTTAATGATTATGACTGAGATGACATCTACAAATCTAAAGAAGAAAAATGGGATAAGGGGAGGGGGAGACCCTCTCCATTCTTTACAGTAGAGAAAAACAGGTCATTATGACCCTGGTCTTACTGAGCAAATCTTTAAACCAGAAACAGAAGAAAGAACAAAAGGTTTCAGGGTAAACATTCCCAGAGGCTGAGCCATCATACTCTCAGGGCCTCAGAATTTTTTTTTTTACTTCTATTTCTTGATTTTTAAACATTTCTTAGTATAGATATAGATATATATTTATACATATCTTCACTGTGAAGTCTTCACATTTCATTTACCTCACGCAACAGTGACATTTTCCTTAAGTTGTTCTCTCTCAGATTGGGAATCCCTGAGGGGTAGGAACCATAGAGGCCAGCATTTCACGTATTACCTCAGGCACCTGGAAATACATTTAATATGGATGGAGGTGATGAAACTTGATTATGTTCCAACAGTAAGTGTGCAGTTCCACTTTGAGAAAAAATGAGAGAGTCAACCATGTCAGCCTTCTACTCGGTAAATACCAGTGGCTCACTACTGACTACATGAGTATATATAAAGTCACCTGGTTGGCATTGAAAGACCTTCCCAAAGCAGTTCCTTCCTACCTTTTGTGCTTTTCTACACTTACTCCCCTCCCCTCCATGGCCTAACTACTGTTCCTCATCCAACATTCCATATTCTTACTCTAAGCTTTGCACTCCTGTCCCCTGGTCACCTCAGCACCTCCTTTTAGCTTCCTTGGCTTTGTTCAAGGCTTAGCTCATTTCCCACCTTCTATAGGAGGCCTTTCCTGGCCTCATTTCCTCCCCCACATCCCCCAGTGTCTTGTCTCCCCCCAAACCCCCCATTGGCTGCCCTTTGCACAGGATATATCTTTTGTCTACAGAGTTCTTTGCATATTGCCTCCCTGGTTAGAATATAGGCTCACTGAGGGCAGAGACTGTGTTTTCGCTTTCTTGATGTCTCAGTGCTTAACACATAGTAAGTGATTAATAAATAAATAAATAAATAAATAAATACTTGTTGATTGATGGATTCATTGACTTCTAACTGAAGTCAAAGATGTTAAATGACATCTTGGAAAAATCATTTAACTTTGTGGCATATTTGCAGGAAATAGGGTAAGGCATATTTGGATTGCTAATCCCAAACTCTAAACCTCAGATGGAAATGCATAGGAAATTTCCTTCTTAAGATTAGGTAGAATAATGGATATCATATTGTTTGCCTTCTCAATGGGTGGGGGAGAGGCTGAAGGGAGGGAATTTGAAACTCAAAACTAAAAAAAAAAGAAAAAGATTGCGTAGATAATTAGCTCAGCTGGGACTCAAAGCCAGGTGTCTTGTGTCCCTGTCCAAAGTCTTTCTTGCTAAACCACAAACCACACCACCACTTTATTTAATTACTTTTAATTTTTTTTAGACTTTCAGGTTTGATTGAAAACAGTCCAGCAGAAACTTGTCTAGTTTGGGATTCTAACAATGGTCCGGATAATAGTCCACCCCAAAACGGCTCTTGTCGATGAGCCAGTGTACATCCGAGTAACTGGCTTGCTCCCTAACCAGCTGGTAGTACTGCAGGCAAAAGTGACAAATGAGAAAGGAGAGCTCTTTTTTTCTGAAGCCTTCTATAAGGCTGATGAAGGTGGAGAGATAGACCTGGAGCATGCAGCAGCACTTGGAGGGGACTATGTGGGCATTCATCCCATGGGCCTCTTCTGGTCCTTGAAATCTGAGAAGTTTTTTTTTAGGCTATTGAAACAGGATGTGATGAACAGTCCCTTCCTGGTTCAACTGTCTGTATGTGATTCAGACATATTTTTCAAGGACTCACCTGAATCTGTTAAGGCCAGTGAGACTGTGGAGCGATGGTACTCAGCACCTGGAGTACAAAGAATCCAGATAAGGGAAGGTCGAATTCGAGGAACTCTGTTTATTCCACCGGGTGAGTATTGAATGAGTGATGCTTATTCACTAATTCTCAATCTAATTTCTTCTCTTTTTGGTGGGCTTATCTCTCTCTTCAAGTGTATAGCTTAGAGGTGAGTAATGATATTTTCAGTCTCCTCAAAATTCAGCATGAGAGGTTGTCTTTGGACCATACCCAGTTTTTAGCCAAGTCCCAAATACTAGGCTGATGTGAACCATTCTGGTGCTAGAGACAGGCCACAGTCACTTTCTTGCTAATAAGCCCTTGAGTTATTCCTTCACACTGAGAAACAAAGTTTCCAGGCTCAGTTGGAAGCTCATCAACTAGGTAGCCTAGAAATTTGAAAAAAGCTCATGCTCACCCTGCAGAGCCCCATCCTGACCCCTGGGGCTCAGTGTGGTTCCTGCTCCCATGTCTGAAATGGTAGTTCAGACTGAGGACATATAACTGACCTGGAACTAGCTTGTTGCTTCCATTCATCCAAGATCCCCTTCACTTTTCACTTGGTGATACCATCATCTTCCATGGGTTCAATTTTTCTCTCCAAACAGATGGTCCCTATAGATCCAGCCTTTGTTTTCCCCCTGACTTCCAGTCTCACAGCACTAACTGCCCAAACTGGATGCAGTACTCAATGAGGGCAAACTCAATAAGCTTAAAACAAAATTCATTGTCTTCCCTGCCCTCTGTTCCCAGCCCCCAAGTCCCGCTCCTTTCAGACTTCTTTCTTATTGTAGAGTTTCAGTTACTTTCAGTTTTTTCTTTCTTTTTTTAAAATTTTTATTTAATTTATTTAATATATTTAGTTTTCAACATTGATTTTCTTTTTTTTTTTAATTTATTTTTAATATGTTTAGTTTTCAGCATTGATTTTCACATGCGTTTGAATTACAGATTTTCTCCCCATTTCC
>JAQQSZ010010640.1:0-12463 GCA_028646595.1 Phalanger gymnotis
AGATGGGGGGGTGGAGGTAATCAAAAACAAACACTTTCAAAAAGGGAGAGGGTCAAGGGATAAAATTCAATAAAGGGGGACAGATTAGGAAGAAGCAAAATATAGTTAGTCTTTCACAACATGAGTATTGTGGAAGGGTTATATATAATGATACGCATGTGGCCCATGTTGAATTGCTTAACTTCTTAGGGAGGGTGGGTGAGAAAGGAACAGGGGAGAGAATTTGGAACTCAAAGTCTTAAAAACAGATGTTCAAAAAAAAAGGTTTTGCATGCAACTAGAAAATAAGATACACAGGCAATGGGGTGTAGAAATTTATCTTGCCCTACAAGAAAGGAAGGGAAAAGGGGATGGGAGGAGAGTGGGGTGACAGAAGGGAGGGCTGACTGGGGAACAGGGCAACCAGAATATACACCATCTTGGAGTGGCAGAGAGGGTAGAAATGGGGAGAAATTTTGTAATTCAAACTCTTGTGAAAATTAATGCTGAAAACTAAATATATTAAATAAATAAAAAGATTATTTAAAAAAAATCCTCTGGTATTTAAAACCCTTCATAACCTATCCCCCTCTCACCTTCCCAGTCCTCTTACACCTAATACACATAGCATCCCTACTATGTGCTCAAGCTTCCTTGCTATTCCTCCATGCAAACACTGCATCTCCCAATTCTAGGCATTTTCACTGGCTCTCCTTCGTGCATAGAATGTACTCCCTCCTCATCTCCATCTCATGGCTTCCTTCAAGTCACAACTAAAATCCTACCTTCTGCAGGAAACCTTCCTAGATCTAGAGCCTCCCTTTCCTATTTATTTCCTATTTACCTTCTATATAGCTTATTTGTACATACTTGTTTATGTGTTTGTTGTCTCTTCCATTAAATTGTGGGCTCCTTATTGGTAAAGACTGTGTTTTGCCTTTATTTGTTTGTCTAATGCTTAATACAGTACCTGGTACCTAGCAGGACCTCAATATATGTTTGTTGATTGAATGACTAATCAAGGTTTGTCTCCTTGAATCATGATCTGATAACACAAATGTATTACAGTCTCTCAAAACCCTTTCAATACATTTTTATTCTGATAGAAGGCCAGTCTCCAGGAGACTCTGGGATTGACAACTAAATTTGATGTATCTGCCATTATCTCATATCTCATACAACAATATGAATTCTCATGATGATACTATTGTGATATCATGGTATCATGATAATAGTCCTTAGTTGAAGTCAGGAAGACCTGATTTCAAATCCTGCATCTTTAATTTAATAACTCTTTGACCTTGGGCAAGTTGCTCACTTCTCATGCCTTAGGAAACACCCTAAGAAGGCATCTACTGAGTAATAGATAAGTCAAGTTGGCAGTGACCTACCAAAAACAGCCAAAAAAAATCTGAACCTTAAATGAAAGAAATCTACTGCAATGTCTTTGAGTGATGAAGATATTATGAAGTTATATACTCTAATGTTCTTACAATTGCATTTTTCTTTTACCCTGGAATCTGTCTGTGGAGTAATCCTGACTATGTTTGTCTCTTAGTCCAGGGAACATGATCTGTAGCAATAGAAGCAGATTAACAGAAAGGGGAGAACAAAAGAAACAAAAGCAAGGAGATTCTGAGTTATAGGAAGGAGTTTATTTTGAGAAATAGATGAGATGTCAAGGAGAAGCAGTGTGAGAATGACTTGGGTTCAAGTTATGCTCCTGTAATTTGAGGCTGTCAATGAATCAGAAAAATCACTGACTCCAGAATCAGATCATCTGGATTCAAATCCTACAATGTATTAAAAGGATTTAGAGAGACTGTGATATGTCTGTGTTATCAGATCATGATTCAAGGAGACAGACCTTGATTAGTCATTCAATCAATAAACATTTATTGAGGGCCTGCTAGGTATCAAGTGCTGTATTAAGCATTAGAGAAACAAAGGCGAAACACAGTCCTTGCCCATAAGGAGCCCACAATTTGCCCTCTTTGCAGCCTTGGGCAAGTCACTCAACATCCCTGGGTCTAGTCTGTAAAATGAAGGGGATGGGGCTAGATTGTCTCTGACCCCCACCCCTTCCTGCTCTTTATCCAGGATCGATCCCACAAATAATAATTTATTTATTAACTTAATGATAATTCATAATTTTTTTCTTATTATGTGCCAGTCTCAGGTGCTCCTAATCCCATAAGTTTGCCCATTAACTCTTAGTGCTCTAGGCAGTTCTCTAAGACAAGAAATTACAAAAAGACTGGCTGTGATCTGAATTAGTGGATGGAATTTCCCTAGTGGCAGTTCAGCATACTGCCTAGAGGCAGCTAGTGGTACAGTGGATATAGAGCTGGATCAAAAGTTAGGAATGCTTGAATTCAAATCCAATATGACACATTTACTAGAGATGTGATTCTGGGCAAGTCATTTAACTCCTCTGTGCCTCGGTTTCCTCATCTATAAAAAGGTGATTACAACATTGCTAAGTTCCCAGGGTTGTTGTGAAGATCAAATTGGATAATATTTGTAACCTTAGTGCTTTATCACTAATACATATGTTTGAGGCCAAATAAGATTGCTCAGTCTTACTGATGTTTGGCAATATTTGCCCTTAGCCTTATCTCCATGAAACGGGCCATTATGTTTCTGAACCACCAGCAGGCACCTTTGGAATATCAATTACAGGGCAAACAATAATCCACCAATTTCAAAAATCTTTCCTCAAGTAGGAAGCTATTCGAGTAGACAGATACTTCTATCATTAAACTCATTTAACTATCATCATTTATTTGGTCCATTTTCCCTCAATACTTTCTGACCATGCTGTGCTAGAGACAACTCTCCCCCCCCCCCATCAACAACCTACCCACATCTCATTTTCAGTCCTGCTGAGAAGTCTGCCTGAGCTTGTGACGACAGTAATAACCCAAACCAGGCCTTATTCTGTGTTTATGGATGGGGAGTAAACAACGGAGCTCTGGAAGAAGCAAATTGCTCACCCATGTGAGGTGAATGAGCTCTTCCAGAGGAGCAGAATTTAGTGCCCTCGAGGAGGCAATTTATTAAATGGAGCAATGGAAACTTGCATTCATTTCACTTGTATAAAAAGAGCAAAGGCATCATCATTAAGCCTTTATTTAGCACACACCAGGAGCTCAGTACAAGGTGTTATGTAAACTTTATAGTTGCCCGCACACCCATCCTCCAAGGCGGTCACAGCTTTATGACAGTGGAGGCTAGAGCAATAAACTGTAACTTCATGGCAAGGCTGTGAAGAAGATGATGCTTGAATCCCAAAGGAAATGTAGTATTCTTTTAATAACTTCATTCTTTTAATAACAGGTTATACTTTTCAACTGAGTTACTAATGGATATAATAATAACAATAATAATAGCTCCCATTTAAATGGTGTTTTACAATTTACAAAACATTTTGCTCCTGTACCTAAAGGCATGTGGTACAAGTATTATTAACCCCATTTTCCAGATGAAGAAATGTAAGCCCCAAAAAAGTGACATGATTTGCCCAAGGCCAATGAAAAAAAAAACACTGGACTGGGAGGCAGAACCCTTGGGTCCTAGCTCCTACTCCCCTACTGCCTCCAGCAAGGTATAACCTTGTGCTCACCCCTTAATTTCTTCATCTATAAAATAAAAGGTTTGAGCTAGATGATTCCTAATGTCCTTCCAACTTAAACACTCTAGGAGTCTATATTTAATAACTTTCATCAAATTATACAGAGAAATGTCTTCCAAGTTGCCCTAAAAGCATTTGCATCCTATTAATTAGCTTTGAATAATGACACAATTGTAAGCAAATAATTTCTCCCAATAATCAAGTAGAGAAACTGAGACAAGGACAAACTGTCACAATGACAGTGTCACTTATCAAATCATGAAAAACCATGTTATAAAAGAATCCCTTGAAAGAGTTAGGGATACTTAGCTGGAGGAACAACAGACTTAGAAAGGACTTGATATCTATCTTCAAACACAAGAAGAATTTTCATTTTGAAGAGGCATTGTACTTGCTTTATTTGGCCCAGAAGGGCAGAACTAAGGAGAATAGAGGAAAATTACAGGAAGCCAGATTTCTACTCAACAGGAGGAAAAACTTCCTTGAAAACTAAAGCTAGACCAAAATGGAATTAGCTGCCTCCAGAGTTCCCCATATTCTAAGATCTTTAAGCAAAAGGTATACTGACAATCACGGGTCAGGGATGCTCTAAAAGGGATTTCTCTTCCGGTGTATGGCTTAGATTAGATGACCCTAACAACAATGTACTATACTGAAAAGAACATTAGACTTCCTCAGTACTTGGCATCTAATCCCTCCTTCTCACTCTCATCATGACAATAACTGCATTCATTACCACTCATCTGGTCTATTGCAATGGCCTCCTAAGTAGTCTCCCTAGTCTCCTTTCCTTTCTCATTCCAACCCATCTTTTGAACCACTTCCCTATTAATCATCCTTATACAAACATCTTTCCATGTAACTCCTCTGCTCAACAGCTACAAATATGTACCTACCAAATAAAATAAAGACATTACAGCCTGGAATTCAAGGCCCTCCACAATATAGCACAATACCTTTCAAGCCTTTCTCATGTTATACCTTTCAAAATCAGAAACACTTCAGCTAAACTGAATTACTTTAATTTTTTTTCATATTTGCATGAAAATATTTGCCAACAATCATACATATTCTATAATTTCCCAGCCTTCATGTACTTTCTCACACCATTCCCTTTGCTAACACCATTCAGTGGGCCTTATACATTTTCAGCATCTGTTTAAGACCCATCTTTGATTCCACTTCCTCTAAGAAGGCTATCCTCATAACCCCAGTCAAATATTATCTTTCCCCCATCAGATTTTGCATAACAGTTTGCTGCATGACCTTAGCCAAGTCACTTAACTTTTCTGTGCCTGTTTCCTCATCTTTAGAAAGATAATAACACTTTACTATATACCTCACAGAGTTATCTTAAAGAAAAAGCTTGGCAAAAAAACTGCAGATGTGAGCTACTAATATTAAGAAGACACAAACTACATTCCATTTTATCTCTATCTCCCACGGAGCTTAGCACATTGTTCACTTACATAATAGATGCTAAATCCATTTTTGCTGAATTGAGTGGAATTAAATTGAATTTAATGAAGTCAGAAGAATTATTTTCTCATAGTGTCACTAACTTCCTGTGAAAATGTGGGCAAGTTACTTAACCGCTCTGAATGGACTCAGTTTCTTTCTCTATAAAATAAGGGATTTGGACTCAATGACCTCTAAGGTCCCTCCCTGATCTAACATTCAGTAGAGCAAAAAGCAGACTTGAAACTCTCCTCTAACAATGTGTCTCTCACATTGCATGTTAAAAAAAGTCATTCCTTTTAAGAGATCCCTTGAGAGGCACTACAGTAGAAATAAATTTGTTCAAGGACCTTCAGATGATAAATAGTAAGTGAGGCATAAAATAGAGAGAGATATGCTTCTTTTGGGGGTGGGGGAGGTAATAATGTTTATATTTTCTTCCTGAAAGTGGTTACGAACTTCAGGGAGGATATCAGTAAAGAGCTGAAGTGTAATTGGGATTACCTATAAAAGAGGGGATCAGTCATCTCCAAGTTAGGTGAACCTATGCTCTAGGAAACCATTGCATGGTGCCAGGAAATATATAATCAACCAATTAGAAAGTGAGAAGATGGGTTACATCCCACCCTTTAAGCAACAGCCAATTTTAGGGCTCTTTGTCCAACACAACTGCATCTACCCTTCACACATTATCACCCAACACTCCCCCAGTGAACACCTTCCATCAGCTTCTTAATTTCCCAACCTCCCCTTTTGAGATGTCATTTCTTGAGGATAATTACAATCTAACAATAACCTAGGCATCCACAGCTATAGCTGTGTAAGTTCCATTAGGAAAATCCACTTCAGCCTCAAAGTACACACACATCCTGCCCCCAGATCACCTCACGGTTCCATGAGCCCCTTCACTCTGGGTCAGTGACAAGGGAATGAGACCCCCTCTTCATTCTTTTTATTTTGAGTGGATAGAGTGGTGCACATTGGATTAACAGGTATTGACGTTTCCATCCAAACTAATCCCTCAATACTTTTATTTCTGTGAGGGACACCACCATCCTCTTAATCACCAAGGTTCACAACTACAGTGTCATCCTCCACTCAGCCTTCACTTATCCCACACATGCAAACAATAACCAGTTTATTATTTCTATATCCATAACAACTCTCACTTTTTTCACTTTCTCTCCACTCACACAGTTACTACCCTTCAGATCCATATCACCCCATCTTGTTTAGAGTCCAACACTTCTCGAACTGTGGGTCATGACCTCTCTGGGATCATGAAAAATTTGGCAACAGTAAAAGATTTCTGAACATGCAACGACCAAAAATTAATTAAAAATCAAATGTGTAATGAATCCAAGGTGTTTCTGGCAGCACTTGCCCATGTTGTATGGGGCAACTTCACTGCACCCTTGGTTCTGAACACACAGCACATGCACTTTGCACTGCACATATCCTCAGGCCAAGCAACACCAACAAAAGCTGCCAAACTGTGAAAAAGGGTTTCAAATGGAAAAAGTTTAAGAAGCCCTGGTAGACCATTGCAATATCTTCCAAATTCATCTCCTTGCCTCAACTTTCCTTCCAATTCAGCCACAAATGCAGTTTTCTTAAAGCACAGATCTGACCATGTCAACCTCCTACTCAATAAAACCCAATGGCTCCCTATTTTCTCCAGGATCAAACATCAAATTCTGTTTGGCATTTAAAGACCTTCACAAGTTGACTCCAGTATGCCTTAGTATGTATTAATATACATTACTTCTACTCTGTGGTGTCTAGCCTAACTGGTCTTCCTGCTTTTTTATATTCATATAAAAATACATCTAAAATATATGAATGAGAATATGCAATTAAGGCATGATCCATAGACAGTAGACAGAACCATGTAAAAAAGACAAATAGATTTATATTGAAATTTTTTCTGCTGATTGGAAATTAGATACAATTCACTATTGTTTGTTGTGTTTGAGTTGTTAATTATCTACACACAGAAAAACATTACTCCTGCCAAAAAGTTTTTTTCACCGCCTTCAATTATCTTTTATATGATTGTTGTGTGTTTTCCCACAAAATATCTAAAAATAAATCTGCTTTGCCAGAAACATTGATCAAATTAACTAAATAATCACTAACAAATACTTATTATTTACAAGTCCTGCTTTCCCAGGAATTTTTCCAAAATAATGAAGCATATTCATTCACATTGTTCTCATTTAAAATATATTTTAGAGGCAGCAAAAAGTTTTGTGCTGTTATTAAAGTAAAGATAATTATAAAATATATTCATTTCTTCTTTATATCATTCTTTTTAGTTTATGCTTTTGTCAATGTTTTGAAATTTACATGACAAATTAACATGATATTGCAGGCTTATGATATATATACATATATATATGTACATATATATATACACATACATACATATATGCTCAGACATTACTTACCAGAGAGTATTCATTTTAAAAAGCCTTGAAACTATTTCTCTAGATGTTTTTATAATCACCCGAAAGAACTCAGCCTATCACTTCAGCAAAGTGAAAGAAGAATGCCTATAGTCAGGATTATGATTCACACTTGCATAGTCAGCCCACAGAACTGAATCCTAATTATCTCGAAAGACATTGCAGATTGACAACAAACCATGCCTGGAACCAAATAAGGGAAGATCAGATTGTGCTTGAGAAATCATATATTGGTTTTAATGGTCTCAAGCATCTCCCTGAAACAAAGTCCCATCTTTTTAATACCAGCATTCTTCTAGGGATACATATAGCTGTGAAGCTTGGAATATCACACTCACTAAAGAATTAAAGTGACGAGTAACCCAAACAGCAATAAAGAAATCTATTATGGGCATGGAAGAAACCCACAGAAATAGTACGACAGTACTTCCAGTGAAGAATTGAGTTGAGAAAGGGGTGTTGAATTGTTTTATATATTAGTTATGAAGGAAGGCTGGATAGTGATAAATATGTTTTTCAAAACATCAAAACATTTTTAAATGCACAAAAGATAATAAAGTCCAAAAAAAGACAGAAATCCCACATATAATAGATAACATGCATATTATTTATGTTATATAATGTAGATATCCATATTATATATTATGTGTGATATAGTATATATCATCTGCAATATGATATATTACATATCGTATATCATATAATATGTATATAATAATGCAAAATGCATACTATATTGTTTATTGTTATTGTTATTATATTAATATTTTTGCTAGGTACAACAGTTCATATAGTGCTGGACCTAAAATTAGAAAAACCTGGAATTCAAAGACACTTGTGAAGTCATTTTATCTCTACTTCAGTTTCCTCAGCTGTCAACTGGGGACAATAATATTACCTACCTTCCATGTCTGCTAGGAAAATAAAATGAGACAATATTTGTAAAGCACTTTACAAAACATAAAGCACTATATGAATGTTAACTATTATTATTATTACCTTGTTAAATATATATATGCATGTATGCTTCCTAAGAAACAGACTATGCAGAGTTCACAGTTTCTTATTCAAACATCTTACTAGTTCTTTGTATACTGAAATATTTGTTTGCTAATAAAATTTATTAAAAAAAAGAAAATTGTTATTTTAAGGTGCTAAATACTTTCAGAGAACTCTGTGACCATAAAATAAGAGGGAATAGGGAAGTTAAACTCTTAGAAATTTTGCTAATAGAGCCTATACAATCAAGTATGAATTTAATTCACAAATAGTGATTCTGATCAGATAAACATTACATACAATTCTCAATGTATCAATTTTCAATTTCACAGATCAGCATGGAAGAAATGGTGGGAATGAGATAATAAAGTCAATAAAGAATTACAAAAGGAATGGAATGGTCACTTGGTAAAAGTGATAGAAAACACCAAGGGAACAAGCCAAGTTCTGAAGTGATATCCACAAAATATTAACAGAACTTAAGGAAAGGCTCCAACACATATCTTCAATTCTCCATGGAGGCTCTAGGGGAAGAATTGCATAGGATAAGAAAGTATGGATGTCTTTTGATATGCCCTAGTAAAGTGAATGCCTACATCAATGAGCTCACAGATCCAAAAAAGTAACAAAGTATCAAACGACCAAATTAACACTAGTTCTAACCATATAATTATAATTTATTGTAAATACTTCTCCAACCCATTTAAGGGTAATTACTTAAATGGGTCACTTATGCATCCCTATATTTAAGACTATTTAAGAATACCTTTGGAATAAAATAAGCACTTATTGTCTGTTCCGCAAACTTGGCACTAGTCACCTACATCTCCCTATTGTAAATTAATATTAGTGTGCAGATGTTGTAGACTCAGACTGATTGTGAGCTCCTGGTCAGTAAATGACCTAAGAAGTCTTTGCCAGATCACACAAAAAGGGCAGAAAATCTGTGTCGTAGCCTTAGACACCTCTTCAATGGGCTTGCATAGAAAAAGAATGTGATAGAGTTGGATAGAAATGGAGAAATTCATGAACATCGGCTTTTGGAATAGACAAAGAGATATGACAGAATAGACTGATTTTCCATAGAGAAAAGAAGACTAGCTCTTTAAAAAGTTTTTAAGATAAAGTATATTATTTATCCCAATGAAAATCTGAAATTACAATTGATTTTAAAAGTCTTCTTATAATTTTGTAACTTTACCTTTGCTATTTTATTGAACCAGGTTTTCTGTATTTGTTTTTTCTTTTGGTTTTTTTTGGTTTTTTTTTTTGCAGAATCCCTTAGAAGATATCAAAAATGTGTGTGCACTTATTTAGGAACAAGTGAAATGGTGATGGTGAAAGTAAAATGGAGAAAAGGTGAGTCAAATCACTGGGGCCAACTGGGCCCTCATTGCAACAAGACACTCCACTAATTCTTCCCTAATTGATTACCTATCTCAATCCCAACACTCTCTTCTCAAGCCTCCCATAATTCCACATGCCCCTTCCCCCTACTTTCTCAGCTGAGGAGCCCACCTCTAACTCTACTAAGAAACTTAAGATCATCTGCCATGAGTTCCTTCTCCGCTTCTCTTCATTTCAAAACTCACTTTATCCTCCTTTTCTCTAGTGTATGATAATGTAGTAGCCCTCCTCCTTTTCCAAACTCTCTTGATATGTCTTTCATCCCATCTCTGCCCATCTTTTTTGCAGATTGCTCCTTCAGTCATGCCTTATCTCTATCTTATCTTGTGTCTTTTTCCATTGTTTGGTTCCTTCTGTAAAAACAAATATATGCAGTCCTCCTCTATCCTTAAAAAAAACCTTCACTAGACCCCATCATCCCCTCAAGCTATATAAACACACACATATACATATAGATGTAATACATATGTATAGTTATATGTGTGTGTGTATACACATATATCCTCTCATTCTCAGCCAAAGTTCTGAAGGAAAAATGGTCTACGCTTGTTTCTTCTACTTCCTCCCTTGTCGTTCCTCAAACCTTTGCAATCTGGCTTCTACCTAAACTATTCACTCCAAAGTTACTGATGATCTCACTACACTTGACGGTCTTTTTTTAGTCCTAATCTTTCTTTCTCTCTCTGCTGTATATGATATCATTGACAACCATCTCTTCCTGCATATTCTTTTCTCTTTGGGTTTTCATGACACCATTCTCTCCTAGTTCTCCTCCTACCTATCTGGTCACTTCTCAATTCCCTTTACTGACTAATCATCTATTTCACATCCCCTAACTGAAGGCCCAAGGCTGTATCTGAAACCCTTTTCTCTCTTCTCCCTATTCTCTCTTTCTTAGTGACCTCATGAGTTTCCAGCTTGATGCAGATGACACACAGATCCATAGATGTAGCACAAGTTTCTCCCCTGAGCTTCATTCTCTCATCACCAACTCCTTATTGGACATTTCAAACTAGATGTCCCAGAAATATCTCAGACTCAGCATGTGCAAAAGAGAACCCATGAGCTTTCCCCACACACAGACACTCACCACCTACTTCTGTTAAAAACTTCCATATTTCTGTCAACAGCATTAGTATTCTTTTAATTTCCCAGTTTCACAACTTAGGTATTATCTTCAGCAACAGCTTCTCCCTCTCTCCATATATCTAGTCAGTTGCTAAATCTTGCCATTTCTACCTCCACAATATTTCTCACATCTGACCCTTTCTATCCATTCTCACTGGCATTATCTTAGTTCTGGCTCTCATCACCTCTTGTTTAGACAATCATAATAGCCTCCTAATTGGTCTACCTGCCTCATCTGGAAATTTTCCCTAATCTCATATCTGAGCATTTCATTTCCCTATTCAATAACATACAGTAAACAATTCCCTATTGTCTTCAAGATAAACTCGTCTGTTTGGCTTTTAAAATTCTAGAGGAGAGAGTGGAGATGATGACTTTCACAGATCTTCCCCATTCATATCCAATTCATGCACAAGTCAAGACATCACACTTGTGATGTCATTGATCCTCTTCAGGAAAGAAGGACGGACAACAACAAAGCCTTCACAACCTGACCAAAACCTCTATTTCTTTCTTTTTTTTTTTTTTGCTTCTTTTGGCAGGGCAATTGGGGTTATGTCACTTGTCCAAGGTAACACAGCTAGCACATGTGTCAAGTGTCTGAGGCCAGATTTGAACTTAGGTCCTCCTGACTGCAGGGCCGGTGCTCTACACATTGCAACTTCTATTTCTAGCCTCATTATACTTTACTTCCCAGCTCACACTGTACAGTCCAGTCAAGCTGCCCTTCTTTCTGTTTTTCACAATGCTATTCTGTCTATCATCTCTTTTCCTTTGCAATAGCTGTCTTCCATGATTGAAATGTACTCCCTCCTCAATTCTGCCTCATATACCACCTCCTTTAGGAAGCAACTCAAGCACCACCTTCTGCTCAAAGCCTTTCCTAATTTCCCCCAATGGCTAGTGTCCTCCCTATTTAACTATATTGTATTTTCTATTTATTATTTATTCTCTTTGTGTGTTTTTCTGTTTGTTTCTTTCTGTATATACTTAAATATCTCCTTGTAGGGAGCCAAGATGGCGGCTGGGAATCAGTAACTGGCCTGAGCTCCCCACCAAGTCCCTCCAAAAACCTATAAAAAAATGGCTCCGAACCAATTCTACAACTGCAGAACCCACAAAGTGGCAGAGGGAAGCAGGGCTCCAGCCCAGGACAGCCTGGATGGTCTCTGGGTAAGGTCTGTCCCACATGGAGCTCCCAGCCCCCAGCTGAGGGGAGCAGAGCTGAGCCCAGCGCGCATGGCGCGAACAGACCAGACGGGGACCTACCAGACCAGGAGAGGAGCGGAGAGTGCTCTAACATCCTGAATTACTGAGCTGTGGTATCCACCAGACCTCGCAACCCACAAAGAGCAAAGACAACAGAGAAGGTTAGTGGGAAAAGCTGCGG
>JAQQSZ010010641.1:0-12463 GCA_028646595.1 Phalanger gymnotis
AATATGCGCTTGGGGCCACTGCTGTCTGGGACTGAAACACTGGGATTGTAGTCTGTACGAAGTGCTTTAATATTTTTGCCTCCTTTCCCAATCACTGCTCCAGCATTCTTGCTTTGAAGCAAAATGCGCAGTTCAACCATCTCGTCAGTGTTTCTAGATCTGTTAAAGGCCTGCTCCTCCTCCATATCTTCAGCAGGGCGCTTACCAAATTCACCATTGGTTTCAGTATTGGGGAAGGTTTCTTCTGGCTGCTCAGTCTCCATTTTCTCAGATTAAATGGGTAGACAATCAGAATCTGACAGAAAATGGCGGCCCCTGTAATGGCGCCTACGTGCTACTAGGCGGAGGCCCCTCCCCCCCTCACCACGCGGTCAGGAGGACTTCTATGTGTTATTATTATTAAGGTCCTGATCCCTACCTCTGCAGAAATTTCTTAGCATTCCTAACACTCCCACCCTTACCTCAATCTTCAAATGGCTGACAGCTCAAGCAACACCTTATACGTCTCCTAATTTCAGTACACCATGGGCTAGGATGGGGCGTAGAGAGAATGGGGACAGGGACAGCATAATTGTTTGGAAATGTTTTTGCCATGCAAAGAGTTGGGTGCGATATTATTTGTTGTGCACAGATTTGGTCGGTATAATCTGTCCCCTTCACAACTGTCACTAGGGCAAATGAATTGGAATTATTGTGCTAAACTTCATGTTATAGCAATTAGACAATGATTTCACTCTGGAAGTCAGCAAGCAGGTGGAGAAAGGAGGTGATCTTAGCTGCTGTTAAAATAGATTTCAGGCTCATAAAAGAAGAATTAGGTAGAACGTAATAATGGAAAGAATTCAAGATTTGGAGTCGTAAGACCTAAGTCTAAATCTTTGTTTTGCTTCCTATTATCATTGTGACTTTAGGCAACTCACTCAGCCTCTCTGGATAGAAGCGTACTCCTCTAGAAATGCAGTGTCTAGATGATCTAGAAGAGCAATGTGTCAAATTCAAATAGGATCCTCTGCAGTTGCATATTGACATAGAAAACTATAAAATACTATTATCTATGTTGTATTTTATTTTTATTTATTTTGTTAAGCATTCCTAATTACATTTATCTATTTGGGTTAGGAGAAGTTCCAGGGGCCCTTGTAGGTCTATGGTTTTGGAGGGGTGTTGGGATGGTGTTGCCTAGACAGTGCCTAGGGTCGAGATTGGGGCAGAGTGGAAGCAAGGAAGCATTAAGATGGAAAACAGGAGCACCCACCTTGCCCTCTGCGCTCTTTAGGGCCCCTATGCTGAGGTTAAAGAGGTATCCATGTGGTTCAGACTATAGTGTAATTGGTGCCTGTCAATCCAGGAGACAATAGATAATTTCAACCTATGTACAGGTATAATCCACTTTAAGAAAATTTGCTTAAATGGATCTGCTATCTCTCCTCACAGGTGCAGATAACAACTATCCACTCTTATTCAGTGTGATTTTCCTCTCTTAAAAGAAATCAGCAGGTGTTTTATTAGAAGATAGTTTCTGGTTGGAGTGGGCTGATACCATGGGAACAAGAGTAAACTAGAACCAAGGGCACATGGCATCAATACTGTTCCTGTAGTTAACATTGAACATATGGCTCAAGGCACTGAGATGGCTGTTTATGGCGTATTCCCAGTATGGCCAATTCCTCGAGAGGAGGCAGGAAAGAAAAGACTATTGTCAGGCAGCTTGGAAAGGTGGGAATGAGGACCATGAATTTAAGCAAACTCAAGATGACAGAATGGCTGTAGAAAAACTTCCTAGTTTGCTTTTTTTTTTTTTTAAATTTTGCCATTGCTCTAATAAAGACCTGTTTCATGGGATTCCTGATTCAGGAATCCCATGAATTCTCTGGGCCTCAACTTACTCACTTGTAATATGGAAGCATAAATTATATTATATCTACAGTCTACCAAATCCCTTGAGCTTGAGAAACTTCTTGTCACCTTTGCTAGCTAATTTAACAAAATTTAATTCAAGTCAGCAAATATTCATTGATAAATCATATTCTGAAAAGAAATTGGCACATAGGCTTTGAGGATTTCACTTATCACAATTTGCTTAAAGTCAAGAATCTAGGTGGAAAGTATTAAGGGAAACAAAATAGTGGAGTAGATGTAGCTCTAGAGCCAAGCTCTCCCAACATTCTCCTCCAAATAACTTTAAAATAATGAATCAGGTCAAATTCTGGAGTGGCAGAGACAACAAAAGGTCAGGTTTCTTTTCCAGTCTAAGACAAATTAGGAGGCAACAAAAGAGGTCTGTGACACTTGGGTGGGGGATGACCCAAAGCGCTCATGGTAGAAACACGAGCTATGGGCCTTGGAGGCAGCTACCACAGCCGCAGCACCTTTCAGTCTTCTCAGATGAAAGATGATAAGGGGAGTGGGCAACAAGCCAGAACGAGAGTACAGATGACCCCTTTGCTACCACAGGCACAGGATCAGGTGCTGTTTAGCAACTCCACTACCCAGACTCAGTTCTTGGTCACGATTCCAGGGTGGAACGGAGCTCTTTTGGTCACAAGGTAGCAGAGGCCCCAAGGAACAATAGTGATATTTGACTACAAGGGTTCAGGGCCCCTTTCTGGATAAGTACCAGAGTGTAGACCAGGAGAGCAGTGATAACACCTCTCCCAGGATAACACCACCTTGGGAAAAACCAAAAACCCCCAAGCTCCGGAACTGGCTCTAAAAAAATGTGGGCAAAAAGTTGGAAGCTTGGGCAGTGCTCTGCCCACCCACCCCATGAACAGAGCCCAACTTTGAGATAAAAGTGCAAAGTCAAGAAATAGACTAGAAAATGAGCAGACAACAATTAGAACCTGAGCATAAAATGCTACTATGGTGACAGGGACACTTAAGACACAAACTCAGAAGAAGATGTCTAAACAGCTACAACCTCAAAGGAAAAAAAGTGAATTTGACACAAGGCCAAAAAACAATTCCTAGAAGAGCTAAAATGATTTTCAAAATTACATAAGAGTGGTAGAAGCTAAAATGGGAAATGTGAGTGAGGGAAGAAAGTTATGAAAAGACGATTGGTTGGTTGGTTATTGTCCTTCATTCTGGAGTAAGTGGGGTCAAGCTACATTGTGTCCAGCTGTTACTGATCAAACCAATATAAACTCAGAAGGAACTATCACAGGTGAAGTACAAATAGTCCATACAGACATTTGGAGTGGAGATATTTGTGCATCTCACATTTGTTTTGAGCTACTACGATTCTGCTTTGCTCATAGGGCACAGTGTCTTCTTTGATGTGGGCACGCCATGCTGGTTGGTCCTTTGTCATTGTCTCCAATGTCACAATATTGTTTCCAAGGTTCTTCAAAGAGACTTTGAGAGTGTCATTGTATCACTTCTTCTGAACTCCATGTGAGTGCCTTGCGTGAGTTCTACATAAAATATTCTTTTAGGCAAAAAATATGTTTGGCGTTTGAACAATGTGGCCAGCCCATCAGAGTTCTGCTCTCTGCAGTAGACTTTGAATGCTTGTCAGTTCACTTTAAGAAAGGACCTTAGTGTCCAGTACCTTATATTGTCAGGTAATCTACAAAATCTTCCTAAGACAATTCAAATGGAAATATTCAGTTTCCTGGTATGTTGCTGGTAAACTGTCCAGTATAACAGTGAAGTCAGCACAACAGCTCTGTAGACCTTCAGTTTTGTAGGTAGTCTAATACCTCTTACCTCCTGCATTTGCCTTGGGAATCACCCAAACACTGAACTTGATCTGGCAATGGATGTGTCAACCTATCAGCTATGTGTACATAACCTATAAAGTATATCGCCAAGGTAAGTGAACTTATTCACACTATTCAAAATTTCTAAATTTGCTGTAACCAAAGGTTCCACATTGGTCTGTGTAGTGCTGATTAGTGGAGAATCTTTGTTTTCCTGGTGTTAATTGTTAGATCAAAATTAGCACAAGCAGCAGAGAATTGATCCATACTTTGCTGCATCGCAGCATCAGAGGCTGTATGGAGAACATAATCGTCTGTGAACAAACAGTCATGCACAAGCCTTTCTTCCACTTTAGTCTTGGCTTGTACCATTTTCAGGTTAAATAGTTAACCATCAGTGAGGCATGTGACCTTGATGACCTCGACCTCAATGAAAGCATACAACAGCATTGCTGAAAACACCCTGTTAAAATTATGAGAACAAGCACACAGCCCTGCTTCACTCCATTGGCAACTGGGAAAGTGCAAGAGCATTGTCCATTAGCCAGGACATGCACAACCACGCCATCATGAAACTGACATGTAGTACTGATGAACTTCTCCAGGCAATCAAATTTCACCAGGCTGTTCCACAAGCCCTCATAATTCAAAGTATCAAAGGCCTTGCTCAGATCAACGAATGTTGCATGTGGACCTCTATTCTGCTCCTGGCATTTCTCCTGGAGTTGTCAGTCAGCAAATATCACAAAAACTTTTCCTCGCCCCTTTCTGAAGCCACACTGGCTCTCAAGTAGATGACCATTTTCCAGATGAAGGATCAGCCTGGTAAAGACTCTAGCAAGAATCTTGCCAGCAATGACTAAGAGTTCTCCTGCGGGTGTCATAGGATAATGTATTTCCTTTCCCTTTACAGAGATGGAAAATGGAGGCATCCTTGAATTCTGGGGGGATAATCTCTTCTTGTCGTATAACCTGGAAGATTTCAATCTATTTTTGTATGAGCAGCGGGCATCCTGCCTTATAAATCTCGGCTGGAATAGAATCAGCACCAGGAACTTTGCCACATAAAAGGAGTCTAATGGCATTCAAAACCCCTCTTCTTCAGTTGAAAGTTCAACTAAAGAGGGAATAACTTCAACCTGAGGTATACAGTCAATTGCTTCAGAATTGATTGATGATGATCTGTTGAGAACACTGTGGAAGTGTTCAGCCCATCTCTCCAGGATTGTGTTGTTATCACTAATTAATGTGGTTCAATCACACTGAGCAGTTGAGATGAACTACAGGTCTTTGGCCCATAAATAGCCTTCAGGACATTGTAAAAGCACTTTGGATTGTTACTACCAGCAAAAAAACCCCTGAATTTTATCTACTTTATTATTGAGCCAAGAATCCTTCGTGTCTCTAAGCTTCATTTGTACTTTACTTTTCATGCCTTCTTAGAGAGAGACAAACTATCCTGCTGGTAAACCCTGTATGGTTCTTCTTACTCATTTAGCAGCTTCTGAATTTCCCCATCATTTTCATCAGACTAGTCTTGATGTTTGTGAGTATTCTGGAACAGATGAGTAAATGTGATGCTGTACACCAAATCTCTGAAAGCTGCCCACTCCTTTGCTCAACTACTGTCACATGTGTGTTGGTTCAGCTTTCCTTTCAAGTTAGCAACAAATTGCTCACACTCAAAGAAGCACTCTTATCTGTTGACATTAAGTCTTCTGGTAGTTGTCTTGCTTAGGGGCTGCCACTTTTGTTGAATGAGAATATTTAGTTTGGAGAAGATAAGTCTATGATTGGTCCAGCACTCTGTACCACACATAGCTTTCATCATTCTCACATCCTTTCTGTGTCTTCTCCTTACAATGGCGCAGTCTATTAAATGCCAACGTCTGCTATGAGGATACATCTATGAAGTTTTGTTGCATTTAGGTAAATAAAAGACAGTGTTGGTGAGGTCATGAGTTGCACAAGTCTTCAGTAGTAAGTGACCATTACTGTTGCTATTTCCAACTCTATTCCTCTTAAGAACTCTCTGTCATGTTTGTTATTTAGGGTTAAAGTCACTCAGAATTACAAGCTTGACTTCTTTTGGCACATTGATGATGGGGGTCTCCAGGTCATCATAAAATTTTCTTTGATCTCATCAGGGTTCACCATGATGGGAACATATACACATGATGATAGCACAGTACTTTCCCACAAATGGCAGTCACATTGTCATCAGTCCATTGTTGACTCCTTTTGGGAATTTTACAAGTTTGTTGACTAGATTAGTTTTAATTGCAAAGCCTATGCTAGCTTCACAGTGCTCCCCATCACTGTTGCCACTCCAGAAAAAAAAAAACATGAATCCAGTTCTGATTTGTGTCAGCTGGCCCTCATTTTCTAGCCTTGTTTCACTCAGGGTTACTATTTGGATGTGATGCCTGCTGAGTTCTCTTACAATAAGAACTATTCATTTTTCAGGTCTACTGGATTTTTTGTTGTTCAAAAGTGTGCACACATCCACATACTGATGGTAAGTAGAATCATATTCACAAAAGTTTTTGTACATTCTTTTGGTGTTTTGATGGCAAGGTGAGATCCCTGCTGTGGTGGTCAGGCCAGGGTTGGGTGCAGCAGAAAATGTTTAGGGTACCTTTTTCTAGTCCCTTCCTCATGCTAGGAGATGAATAGTGTGGTCCTTAAAATAGGCTACTCATATACTCAGAGGGCTGCCAAATTCCACTTTTGTTTCAGTCCAGTGAGAAGATGACCCTATGGCATGGATGCCTATGTGCAGGGTTGTAACTACAGCTCCCATTGTGTTTGCACCTGCTACTCTTTCACTTGCCTGTCACCACAGGGCTTTGAGGTAGGTAAAAATGGTAAAAAATAGTATGAGTGATGTCTTTTGAGTTGTTCATAAATTGGATTTAAGTGTGGCAGAGTTGCACAAAGTCATTGGCTTCACTCTCTCTTCTAGAGTCATCAGAGTCCAGTGGCAAGACAAAAAAACAAGATGACTGGTGATGGCCTGGAATGCAGTGGATGACCTTGGTATCTTCAGTGTCTGAGCAAGACCTAAACCCTCCATATATCCTGCTTCAGCTTCCTTCATGTCAAGTGGAACAGATTGTTTTTATCCACCCATTCTACTGAGGGAAGTCTTCACAGGCTTGGGGCACACACACCCCTAATTCACCAATGGGTTGGAGACCATACGGTTACCCTCAGCTTGATTTAGCCTGTTAGCCAAAATAGTTTACTAGAGTGTAGCAATTGTGTGTGCTGCAGATTCTTGGAGCCACATGTGAAAGTTGAGTGAATTAGGTGGACACCAAAAGTGAAAGGAGCCTTGACAGGGGCTCAGAAGCCCTTATACCAGAAGTACCAGTGTTCCCTGAACACACATAGACTCCTTGTTAAAAAATAAAAATACTGAAGAACATAACACTTTAAAAAGAATTGGTCAAATTATAAAAGAGGTACAGAATTTTGCTGATAAAAAGAACTTTAAAAAACATAACCAGTCAAATGAAAAAAAGAGGCACAAAAGCTCATCAAAGAAAAGAATTCCTTAAAAATTAGAATAAGGGAAGTGGAAATTAATGACTCCATTAGACATCAAGAAACAATAAAACAAAGTTAAAAGAAGGGAAGAAGTGAAGAAAATTGAAATATCAGAAAAATCGACTGACATGGAAAATAGACTGAAGAAAAATGATTTAAGAATTATCAAATAGACTGAAAAATATGATAATGAAAAAACTTAAACATAAAATTCCAAGGAATTATAAAAGAAAACTGCCCCAATATCCTAGAAACAGGAAGTTAAATGGATAATTTTGATTACATGAAATTAAAAAGATTTTGCACGAACAAAACCAATGCAGCCAAGAGAAAAGCAGGAAACTGTGGGGGAAATTTTACAAGTTTCTCTTATACAGACTTCATTTCTCAAATATAAAGGGGACTGAATGAAATTTATAAAAGAAAATAAGAACCATTCTCCAATTGATAAATGACCAAAGGATATTAATAGGCAGTTTTCAGAAGAAGAAATCAAAATTATCAGTAGTCATGTGAAAAAGTGCTCTAATTCCCTACTGATTAGAGAAATACAAATTAAAACAACTCTGAGGATCACCTATCAGACTGGCTAACATGACAAAAGCAAAATGATAAATGTTAGTGGGGATAGGTACAATAAATCACTGTTGAGAGACTTGTGAACTGGCACAACTATTCTGGAGAACAATTTGGAACCATGCCAAAAGGTCTATAAAGCTGTGTAAACTCTTTGACCCCCTCAACATCACTTCTACATTTATCTTGCAATGAGTACAAAGAAAAGGGGGAAAGGACGTATGTATACAAACATATTAATAATAACTACTTTGTGATGGCAAAAAATTGGAAATTGAGGGGTTTCCCATTAATTGAAGATTGGCTAAATAAGTTGTGGTATATGATTATGTAGGAATGCTATTTTGCTATAAGAAAAATGAGCAGGAAGGTTACAGAAAAGTCTGGGAAGACTTAAATGAATTGATGCATAGTGCAGAGCCAGAAGAACATTGTACATGATAATAGCAATATTATAATGACAATCAACTATAAAAGTACTCTGCTCAATACAGTGATCCTAGACAATTCCAAAGGACCCATGAATAAAAATGCTATCCACTTCCAGAGAGAGAACTATTTAACTCTAACTACAGAGTGAAGCATACTTTCTTCTACTTTATTTTATTTGCTTGTTTTGTTTGTTTTGCAACAAGGCCAATGTGGAAATATGTTTTGCATGACTTCGAACGTATAATTGATATCTTATTGGTTGCCTTCTTAAGGTGGGGAGGAGCTGTAAGGAGGGAGAGAATTTGCAACCTCACATTTTTAAAAATAAATTTTAAAAATAAATGATAATTTTATAAAGAAAGAAAAACATAGTTTATACACAAAGAGCAATAAAGTAAAGGCCACTCATACTGAAGAGTATTATTATACCACAAAAGGATTCCTTGATTTTACAAAGAAGTCACATGGAGTTCCTTTAATGAGACAGCCCTGATACATGAAAACATTTTTTTTGGCTTCTTTTCTGCATCTGATGAAGTAGATGAGTTGCAGGGTCACTTACAAAGGATTAAAGAGTCATTTCTATGTCGAAATCTATGAGAAATAACCATAACTACCACTAAAATTTTGTGTACGTCAAAGGGAGGATAGGATTTGATGTATGGTTCAAGCACAATTTCAGGAATTTTATTGTGTAATGCAGAGATTTCCAGCATTTGGGCAAATACTTCACATTTTTGCCTGTTTGTTAGGTTGTATCACAAACCCATTTCCCTACTTCAATGTTGCATTTCTATATTTTGATGGATTTGTGATCTCACAGAACCTTATGACATGCACATACACATCACTTATATTAATAATGGCAATATCTCCACATCACACATGCAATCTGTACCTGTGTAACTATATAGTCTCACCACATGTGGGTAAGGATATACATACTGGGCCCATAGAGTACAGATGAGGGGATGGAGCAGAATCCATTATGCTTTAGGTAAAGTAAAATAAAAAGCAGCGATAGCAATCATTATGACAAAGTAAAAGCAAAAATAGACCTACTTAAAAGGGATAAGGAAGGAAACTACATCTTGCTAAAAGGTGCCATAGACAATGAAACAATATAAATACTAAATATTTATATATATAATATGTATATATGTGTATGTACACATATATACATATACATATATAGATATATAGATATATTTCAAGTGGTATAGCATCTAGATTCTTAAAGAAGTTGAGTTACAGGCAATATGAAATGTAAAATAGATACTGTTAATTATATTAAAATAAAAAGCATTAGTACAAACAAAGCCAATGCAACCAATATTAGAAGGAAAGCATAAAGCTGGGAAACAATCTTTACAGCAAGTATCTCTGATAAAGGCCTCATTTCTGAAATATATAGAGAATTGAGTAAAATTTGTAAGACTACAAGTCATTCCCTAATTGACAAACGTTCAAAGGATATGAAAGGCAATTTTCACATAAATAAATCAAAGTTATCTATAGACATATAAAGAAATGCTCTAGGCTTGGGGGCAGAGCCAAGATGGGAGCTGTAAATCAGGCACTTGCATGAGCTCCCACCCAGGTCCCTCCAAAAAACTATAAAAATGGCTCTGAACAAATTCTAGAACTGCAGAACCCACAAAATAGCAGAGGGAAGCAGGGCTCCAGCCCAGGACAGCCTGAATGGTAGCTGGGTAAGGTCTATCACACAAAACTGGGAGCAGAGTGGAGCAGAGCCCAGCATGAGCTGTGCCTGGACCAACCAGACCAGGAGCCCAGCAGAACAAGCCCTAAATTCCTGAATCAGTAAGCTGTGGCAGTTACCAGACTTCTCAACTCACAAACACCAAAGACAACAGAGAAGAACAGCAGAACCCAAGAAACAGCAGAGGGAAGCAGGGCTCCAGCCCCGGATAGCTTGGATGGTCACTGGGTAAGGTCTGTGCTCATGGAGCTGGGAGCAGAGTGGAGCAGAGCCCAGTGTGTGTGGCAGCTGGACCAACCAGACCAGGAGCCAAATTGTGGAAGGATTTTACATGATGATACACATGTGGCCTATGTTGAACTGCTTACCTTCTTAGGGAGGGTGGGTGGGGAGGGAAGAGGGGAGAGAATTTGGAACTCAAACTTTTAAAAACACATGTTCAAAAACAAAAAAAAGTTTTTGCATGCAAGTAGGAAATAAGATACACAGGTAACAGGGCATAGAAATTTATCTTGCCCTAAAAGAAAGGGAAAAGGGGATGGGAGGGGAGTGGTGTGACAGAAGGGAGGGCTGACTGGGGAAGAGGGCAACCAGAATATATGCCATCTTGGAGTGGGGGGAGGGTAGAAATGGGGAGAAAATTCACAATTCAAACTCTTGTGAAAATCAATGCTGAAAACTAAATATATTAAATAAGTTAAAAAAGAACAAAAAGAAATGCTCTAAATTACTTTTAATTAGAGAAATGCAAATTAAAACAACTCCAAAGTACCACCTCATACATATCAGATTGGCTAATATGACAAAAAAGGAAAATAATAAATGTTGAAGAGGATATGGGAAAATTGGGACACTAATGCACTATTGGTGGAGTTGTGAACTGATCTAACCATTCTCAAGAGCAATTTGGAACTGTGCCTAAAGGGCAACCAAACTGTACATACCCTTTGATCCAACCCTACCATTACTAGATCTGTATCCCAAAGAGATAATCAAAGAGGGAAAAGGGCCTACATGTGCAAAAGTATTTATAGCAACCCTTTTGTGGGGGTGAAATATTGGAAGTTGAAGGGATAGCCATCAGTTGGGGAATGACTGAACAAGCTGTGGTATATAAATGTAATGGAATACTACTGTGCAATAAGAAATGATAAACAGGCAGATTTCATAAAAATTTGGAAAGACTTGTACAAACTGATGCAAAGTGAAAAGAGCAGAATCGGCAAAACGTTGTATACAGTATCAATATGTGATGATAAACTATAAATGACTCAGCTCTTCTCAGCAACACAATAAGCCAGGACAAGTATAAAGGACTCATGAAGGAAGATGCTATCTCCATCCATTTAAAGAACTGATGGATGCTAAATGCAGATCAAAGCATTTTTTTTCATTTACGTTATTCTTTTTCATGCTTTTTTTTCCTTTTGATCTGGTTCCTTTCACAACTGTGACTAATATGAAAATATGCTTTATGTTCTAACACATGTATAAATTGCATACCATTTTCAGAAGAGGGGAAGTGAGGGAGGGAGAAAAATTTGGAACTCAAAATCTTGTAAAAATGAATGCTATAAATTATCTTGACATGAAATTGGGAAAAATGTGCTCAAAAATAAAAATAAAAAAGATAAGATATTCAGCAACATGTTATTGTTTCAAGTTCTGCTCAAGATATATAAGTAAATTATTTAATTAATTCAATGATTTTTTAAAAAAAATACAAACTTTGTGTACAATACTGTGTTGTGTACTACAGGATATACAAAGTTTCTAACTGGATGAGACACCAGCACAAACAGCTATAGTGTGAAATAATAGATAAAATACAATGAGTGCATCAAAGGGTTGTGCTTAAACTGCTATTTGAAATGGTAGTTGAGGTAGAAAGAGGCACAATGAGGAAAGGCAGACTGCTACTGACTAGTGAAACCAAGAACTTCTTTCTGGGAAGAGGTGATATTTTAGTTGGCCTTTAAAGTATTGGTAGGAATTTATATATGGTATATGCATGGCTACATGAAAGTAAATTAAGGGGGGGGGCAGAGCTGAGATGGCAGCTGGAAAGCAGGGACTTGCATGAGCTCCCACCCAGGTCCCTCCAAACACCTATAAAAAATGACTCTGATCAAATTCTAGAACTGCAGAACCCACGAAATAGCAAAGGGAGGCAGGGCTCCAGCCCAGGACATCCTGGATCATTGCTGGGTAAGGTCTATTGCCCACAGAGCTGGGAGTGGAGTGGAGCAGAGCCCAGCATATGCCCCGCGAACCAAACAGACTGGGAGAAATCACAAGGGACTTACTAAAGTTGAACTGTTTTGTTTACATTCCTACATGGAAAGATGATGTGCATGATTCATGAGACCTCAGTATGAGGGTAGCTGAAGGGAATACACATATATCCATCCATCCATCCATCCAAGCATCCATCCATCTATATATACATATATATATATATATATATATATATATA
>JAQQSZ010010642.1:0-12462 GCA_028646595.1 Phalanger gymnotis
GGACAGTGAGCCCTGAGCCCCAAAAGCAGAAATTTATTGCAAAGGCAGGAAAAGGCTAACCAACATGAAGAACACAAGAAAACCAAGGACCATTGATTCTTTTTATGGAGACAGGCAGGATCAAAATAC
Organism: Phalanger gymnotis; assembly: GCA_028646595.1. Taxonomy (NCBI): domain Eukaryota; kingdom Metazoa; phylum Chordata; class Mammalia; order Diprotodontia; family Phalangeridae; genus Phalanger; species Phalanger gymnotis. The sequence goes on from JAQQSZ010010642.1 coordinate 130, forward strand.
CAATTTGGAAGATGATAACAATGACACTATATCCACATCTGATACCTCAAAAGGTAATGTGAATTGGTCTCCAGCCCAAAAAGCATTACTGGAAGAGCTAAAGGAGGATTTTAAAAACCAAATTAGGGAGGTAAAAGAAAAAATGGAAAAAAATCCACTGATGAAATCAAGTCTCTAAAGAATAAGATTGGTGAAATGGCTACGGAGATTCAGAATCTAAATAGAGAAAATGACACCCTGAGAGGTAAAATCAACCAACTGGAAAAATGGACTCAAAAAGAAAATGAAGACAGTAACTCATTAAAAATTAGAGTTGAGCAAGTGGAAGCTAATGACTCTATGAGACATCAAGAAGTAGTAAAACAAAATGTTAAGAATGAAACATCCCCAAAGAACCTTATTTTTGGTGATTCTAAACCAGAATTTGGGAAATTGTTGCCTGCAGGCCATACAAAAACATATGAAGGGTCATATTTTGGCCTGTGGTCTATATAGTTCACAGATCCTTGCTCTAAACACCTTACTATTCTAACTTCCAAGAATGACAAGATTGCAGTATTTCAGAGAAGCAACATGGTATGGTGCGAGAAAGAGCCCTGGCTTTAGATAGAAGACCTGGGTTCAGATCCCATGTCTGATAATTCCCTGTGGCACCTTAGGGCAAATCCCTTAACCTGACTGGTCCTGTGGGGTCCCAACTGGTTAAAAAAACGTAATACATAGAAGTGAAAAGCCATTAACTTAAATTCTCTGAAAGGTGGAAGCCCAGACGTGGTGAGCTGTTAAAAATCATAAACACTTGCGTCATAATTCATTGTGTCTGGTAAAAGCCATAACAAGAATATGATGACCTGTTTGGGACCATTTTGACCAGCACACAATCTGATGTTTGGGCATTTCCCCAGCAATACTGGCTTAACACCCAGGCTCAGAAATGAGCTCATAACTAAGTAGAAAAACACCAAATATCCACCAATCTGCAATGAAGCATCCTATGGCTCCTCCTCTCTGATTTCTATAAATACCACTGGACTTTCCTGGGGTCTTTGAGGGAATCCACTGAATTGTCTGGCAGCCATCCCAGATTGCCCCAGTTTTGCAAGAATTATTGATTAAACTCCTATAGTCAATCTGGAGCCCCTTGGCCTCTTCCTTTGGTATCAAACTCACCCCAAAGTCATGGGGGAGGTACAGGATTCCCCAGCCATGGGAATTCTGTACCTTGCAATTAATGGAGTTGGCAGGATACCAAAGAAATGCCAGGGGAGTAGGGGATAGACCAGAACACATATGGACTACCGCCTACGTATGGGGACATACTGAAAATGCAGAAAGGTCTAGAGTCCTTTGTGGTGAGAATATGTTCCATCAGGTAGGGAAAGGGAGGAGGACAGGTAGTGGTAGATATGAAATGGCTCCTTTCTTACAGCATTGGGGGAAAAAAAAAACTACCAAGTTCCTAGACTCAGAGGCTGAGAAGTTGCTGGAGGAATTCCAATCAAAAAGAGACAAGTGGAAAGCCATTGTTCTCATAGCTCATGCAGTTAGTGGACAAGGGAAAGAAGGAGAAATATGTAGAAACTCTGGCTTGCTGGTTAGCCAGACTGAATGGAGTTAATTAAGCATGTAGACAGGAAAGCAATAAGGTGTGATTGCAGCAGCCTGAGTGGGTGAACAGAGGAGAGAGAGAAATAGAAAATGTACTCACAGAAGTAAAGATTATTTGAGTGAAATCAGAATTTGAAAGAAGCAAGACAGGTGCTAGCAAATTTTTCTGAATCTTGTTAATTAAACCCCTAAAAGTTTGTTTATACATATATATGTATGTATGTATGTATTCTTTCTCTCCCTCTACATTGCTGAACTGTTGTCAAGTTCTGGGGTATAAAAGGGCAGACAAGAAAAAAAGGACGGAAGGGGGATGGTTTCCACCAGAATGACAGATTTATTAAGAGAAGGCCATTTCAGTGTATAGAGAGATGGGTTTGAGGGCTGTGTCAGTGAAAGTCTCAGGGTGAAGAGAGGAAAGAATAGGCATACACTTTGGAATAGAACTGGTGCTTAATCCTTTCCTGGCTCACAAAAATAAAAAAGGTTCGTGTGAATCAGGAAACAACAAAAAGGTAATTGGGTTTAATTGTAATATCTAGTTTGGTATTTAGGGAGTCCTACAAATTAAAGTACTGGTCAGTTTTAAATTAACTTTCTAAATTGGGATGTGTGTTAAAATTGGAAACATGACTGTAAATTATATGAGTCCTATTCATAAGAAATCTTAGAAAGCTATGGGTAAATTGATAAGCTATGGATTCCTTCCCAGATTGTGAAACTGAGATTTGACCTAAATTAAAACATGCTCTTAAGTGTGATAAGTAGATTAAATCATACTATCAGATTGCCACTTTTACAGTCTTTGGTGGATGGAAATAGTGGACCCCATAATATGAAGTGTGTGGAATAAATAGCATTTGTGCAAAATATACTATCATATTAAAATCATTACCCCAGATTCTGTGTAATACCATTCAGTGTAATTGAATTCATTCTGGTCACATTTTAAATGAAATGTGGCACTCTTAATTTGATGCTTAAGAGAAGTCAGAATTTATTATATTATTGGGCATTAAGACAAACTGGAAAAATGCATGGATCTGAAATGTGTTAACTGCATAACATTAAGCAAGGTTTTAATTCCTTAATTAAATGTCATCAGTATACAATGTCAATGGTGATGAGAGCCTGATTTTCTGTGTAAGGTAATTTGGAAATGAATTCAACAGGATTGGATTCACTTGATCTGTAATGGGTATGTTTCAAGCTTCAAATACATAATATTGTGCAAACTGGTAAACTTCTGTATCCAGTATGTTGAACAACTTTATATAACTTCAATGTTATTAAAATATGAACTGAAAGAAACTCAAAGACAGTGGGAAAATTATTTAAAACCAGTTATTTTATCAGCCCTGCTAGCCCTTATAATGTTTTGTAACTACCATTTAGAAAAATGGATATTTCCTTAAGAGGAAGTTACAGGTAAAACAATTTGGCTATCACTTACAAAAGTTGAAAGATTGTTAACTAAGTTATTTGGGGTTATCATACTGTTGAAACCTAAAATAGGTAATTGATTACTGTGTGTAGAAAGGAGGGGATGAGATGAAAGCCTTATCCAGACTGGTTCTGTCCACTCCTTGGGGTATGCGGGTGTGCAGCAGGGTTAGTCTATTCCACTTTGGGGAGAGGGGAGAGTGTCAAAGAGCACAGCCCACAGCAGCTCTAAGAGAAGATGGGGTAGATACTTCCAATTCCCCTCCCTTAGGAATATGTCCAAGGTCACCTCCAATGTAGGACTACAGGGGGTGACTAGAGGCCCCATGTGCCAGTTACCATATATACTGGGGTCCTGAAAAATAAAACATGTCTGGTCTGGTAGATGATGCAGAATGCACAATGCTATATGAGAACCTCGAAAGACATCCTGGCAAGTGAGTAGCCACAGAAGGATATGGGGAGGAAATCAGTCAGGACAAAACAAACTAAAATTAAGACTGAAAATTGGGGACTTGCCACCCAGAGAGTACATGGTTTACATCAGTCCAGAAGAACAATATAGATGGGGTGAACAGCCAGGGGCATCAGGCTCAGCCCCTTCTCTGGGGTGCCTGTCAATTCCCCTTATTTTGTAAACTTGCCAAGTTCCTAGAAACCATTTGTGTGGGCAACATCATCAGCCTTGGGAAACCAACAATAAACTTGGCTTGCTGAGGATTTGCAAGTTTATGTATGATATGGAAATGATTTCTAATGATTGGTCTTTATACCAGGACAAATTTAAACTTGAGAAGAAAAGAAAAACAAGTGAAAGATGCTAAGTGAAATCTCTTATTTATGTAAGTCCTGGTAAATTTTTATTGCTTATTGCAATTCCATGAAAGTAAAAATAATTGTATCTAGCTCTAAGCTATGATTAATGAAACTAGCCATTTCTGATTTTATTTTGAGGTTATATTCAGGCATAGTTGTTTGATGGATCATTACGTAAGTAATTCACCACTCAAGAGAAATAACACCTGTTTGTACTACGTGTCCTGTGGTACAAATGTTTCATTGTAAACAACTTCTCGATACGCACTGTTTCGGAATTAATTATCTCCCATGTTCTTTATTATAACTGGAGTAAAGTCAGCCTCTTATAAGTAAATTCATTTGTGTAACTATCGAATCCAGGGGTGGAAAGCTTCAACCTGCAAGAGTCTTGTTACTTATATCTGATCCTCCTAAAGGAATTAGAATCAGAGTGAAAAAGTTTGAGCAAGTGACAAGATCAGACAATCCTGTATGTCAAATCTAATGGGGCATGTAAAAATTCAAATTTTCTGAAGTTTCAAGCAAACTTTGGGTTCCTGCTTTGATGCTCCCCCTTGTAGCTTTATTGTTGATCAGATCAGAACCACAAGATTTGAGCTGGTTTTCACAATATGAGCTAGTTATTGGAGAAGTAAAATTTGAGAGGTTATTACTAACTTGTATTGAGATCAGTTTTGTTAAAGATTTTATTAGGAATATCAAAGGGGTCTCTACAAGTAACTTGGAACCAGGAAAACAATGCTACTGAGAAGTTGCCCTTGAGGACAAGACATTTTCCAGATTGCCTTAAGAAAAGGTGATCCAAAAGCCAGACAATTACATGGGACTCTGGATTCCAAGATGAAATTTGCTAAGTAAATGGACATTAGGGGTGGGTTGATGGTCATCACTGTACAAGTCTCTCATTGACAAAAAGGGGAAAATAGAGAAAAACAAATTGTTCTGATCCCAACATGTTGTAGAACTGCTCAAGCCATGTTTATTTGTCTCTGAACCTAGTTCAGTAATTCAGCAGGCTTGTACTAAGTTCAGAAATTGAGCTCTCCCACTAATCACCGAGTGCCATTGGTTCTTCCTTCACCTCCCTAAGGGTTAGATGGAAGAAAATTGTAACAATTGTCATCATTTTCTTATTGGTCATGTTGTTTTCCGACCTGTGTTTATATTGCTTTTGTGATTCATGGTTACAAATAGGACCATATTGGCTGTACTCCAAAAAGGCTCTAAATACTCCAGTATAGAGCCACCCCAGGGACCTTGTGGAAGATGTTGCTAAAGAACGTATGGGCGGCCTTTCAGGGGTGGATTGTTGGGTCCTGATTGGGGAAAAAGTCATAATGCACAGTAAGAAATGAAAAGCCACAGGGCAACTGGGTGGTGCAGTGAAGTAAAGCACCGGCCCTGGAGTCAGGAGGACCTGAGTTCAAATCCGGCATCAGACACTTGACACATGTACTAGCTGTGTGACCTTGGGGCAAGTCACTTAACCCCAATTGCCCTGCCAAAAAAAAAAAAAGAAATGGAAAGCCATTAACTTAAATGGAAGAAATCATCAAAGTCAATGGGAAAGGGATGGGGAGAATTTTGGCCAAGAAAACTAAAAAAGGTCATAGTTCATACTATGAAGCTGGGATAGGAACAGTGAAGAAATCTTCATCACTGTTGACTAAGAATACTGGTTCATTAGAACTTCTGGATACTTTCAAGGTATATGGAGAAATTTTTTTTTCATTTGCTTCTAGGTTGTCACTATTTGGATTTTCTGATTTGTTTTGTTTATAATTCAGGAAAGTTAGTTTAAGATAATTTTTGCAAAGGTATGCATGAGCTGAAGTGAGATGCAGACATCTCTTGCAATGCTGTATATATGATTGTGTGTATGAAAGCCAAAAGTGGGTGGCATCATTGATGAATCTTTAGTAATGAACCCAGAACCACGAAGTGGACACTGGAGTGTCCAAGGAGTGATTCTTGACTTAAGGATAATATTGTGAATGCTCTGAAGATGCTATTAATGCCCTGGGGAGATGTGAAGTACTTGCTGAATAAGAGGGGCGAATTCAAACTTTGTCTTTTTTCTTTAAGTTACCTGAAGGGGAGAATAGGCCATTTGAAAATCCCTAGTGAGAGAAAGTTTTTAGAATATACTTGAAAATGGATCACTGCGCAGCCTCTTGACGAAGATAAATCAGTCCTAAGTAGAGTCAACTCTATGGCTCAGAGAAGGAATATTTGGGGACAGATTGCTAGATGGACCCCTTGGAAACAGGAAGAGCTAAAGATGCTTAGAAATAACCTGCACTGACCAGTATATGGACTGCACTTACCTCAAGTAGATATCTCCAACACTTAGCACAGTGTCTGGAACATAGTAGAAATATGGACTGACTCAATGAAGGAGCTTCTCAAAGATATACATGCCTCTTCAAGCAGATTATTCAAGTTTTGGATGGGATGTCACTCAAACACAGCAGTGACAGGGATGTGATCTTGAGAAGTGGAAGAAGCTAATGGAAAACCTTAAGGCACCCCTGAAATCACGAACTCCTGGTGTGCAAATGCTTGCAAAGAATTTTGGTTATTCTGAAAATACAGAAGCAACCAAGAGGCAATTTCTTCATATCACAAAAGAGCAACAGTGGAGGAAAACCTTCAAAGTTTGGTAGTGTTGTCAAAAGACTGTTTCAAGGAGGGGTATTTAAAAAAGAAGGAAGAAATGGATATCCTCAGACCATCTCAAATGGATCACGATTTTTTTGAATGTAAGGCATCTAGTTGGGAACCTGGTTAGCCTTGATGTAGTTAGAGTATGCTTCCAGAGGTGAAGCTTTATCTAAGACAACTCCAAAAGACTCATGATGGAAAATACTATCCACATCCAGGGAAAGAACTTTGGAGTCTAAATGCAGATGGAAGAATACTATTTGCTCCCTTTTTTTTGGTTGTTTTGTTTCTTTCTCATGGTTCCTCCCATTGGTTCTAATTCTTTACATCATGACTAATGTGAAAATATGTTTAATATGAATGTATATGTAAAACCTGTATCAGATTGCATGCCATCTTGGAGAGGGGGGAGATGAGGGAGGCAGAAAAAATTTAGAACTCCAAATCTTATGGAAGTGAATGTTGAAAACTAAAAATAAATTTTTAAAAATAAACTCTGGAAAAAAAAAGAGGTGAAGCTTTTTCAGCACAGATCAGAATGCTCAGAACAAAGGTCTATAGCAGAGGCAATAAGCTTTCTGAGGCATCTTGCTATGTCAAAGCCTAAGTCTGCTGAAATAACTCTGACCGTTACCACCCGTTCTAGAAAAAGCAAGACTCTTGGGACCGGTGAACAAAGAAGCTGGAATCTAGAATTCAACTAGCAGAGCTATCACCTACTACAAATGCAGTATAGTAGCTGTGAGCTCTTCCAACCAGTGTGCACCTGCCTCCCCCTCTGCCTGGGATTCAGCCCCCTACCTCCTCTTTCAGAAGGGTTTAAACTCTTGCCACTTCACCATCCATGGATGATGATATTGCTGCCCTCGTTGAGAACAGCTCTGGAATGTGCAAAGCTGGCTTTGTAGGAGATGATCCTGTCTTCCCCTTCTCTGCTGGGCACCTCAGACTTCAGGGTATGACTGTGAGTATAGGACAGGAAGACAGCTATGTAAGGAATGAGTACCAGAGCGAGAGAGAGATTCTGACCTTGAAGTACTTCCTGAACATGGTACTGTCACCTACTGGGACAACATAGAGAAGATCTGGTCCCATAGTTTCTACTAGGAGCTCTTTGTGGCCCCTGAAGAGCACCTTGTGTTGCTCACAGAAGCTACCCTGAACCCCAAAGCCAACAGAGGAGAGATGACACATTGTGTTCAAAGCTTTCAACACAACAACGAGGTTGTGCTGGCCCTCTGTGCCTCTGGCTGTACCACTGATATTCTGATGAACTACAGAGATGGTGGGACTATTCTTATCTATGAAAGTGATGCTCTTCTCCATGCCATCCTCCATCTGGATCTGGTTGGCTGAAGTAAGCAGAACCAAGAGAACATTGTACACAGTAACAGCAACATTGTGTGATGACCAACTTTGCAGACTTAGCCCTTCTGAGTAATGCAAAGATCTAAGACAATTCCAAAAGATTCATGATGGAAAATGCTATCCATATCCAGAGAAAGAACTATGGAGTCTACATGCAGATTGAAGCATACTATTTTCTCTTTTTTGTTTTTTCTTTATCATGGTTTTTCCCTTCCATTCTGATTCTTTTTTCATATGACTAATGTGGAAATATGTTTAATATGATCATACATGCATAGCCTACTGTGTCGGTAAGGCAAAATGGGCTCCTTAGCACTTCAGGAATTTGGCTTTTGTTTACTTTGGGTGAGGGTACTCTCAGCTGTTAAGTGCTAAGCCCCAGGCCCAAAGCCCTATCAGGTGTGAAACCTGTGTGGGTGTAGATTAATGACTTAAGAGGGGCCAACTTGGGGACCAATGGTCTCTGGTCATTGAGGCAGGGCTTGAGAACACCAGAGGCTCGACTGTGAGGAAAAGCGAGCCAAGAGACAACTATAGTGGAAGCAGGAAGCTGAGGAAGCAGAGCTGACCCGTGTGTAGACCCAGGAGTGTGAGCAAGGACCTGAGGCCAGTTAATATGATTTGGCTAAATACTATCTTGTTTTTCTGTGGCCTCCTGGTTACTCTTGTGAGGCGGGCTTTCTGGGCCTGGAGTCTTTTTGTCAAGATGTCGGAATGGGGAGGTTGGTTCGCAGATCTGCTGCAGTGGGGCCTAAGTAAATGTTTTGTTGTGTTCTACTTAGAGAATCTCTCATACCTTGCGATTTCGAACCATTCAAACATATACATGATTATATTTGAGATTATAAATTCGGCCTTCCTACTACACCTACATCAGATTCTGTACTGTCTTGGGGAGGGGAGAGTAGAAGGAGGGGAAGAAATTTAGAATTCAATCTTACAACTAACTATGACTAACACATGGAGGTGATGGCTATACTACCATAGCTGAGAGGGAAATTTTGCATCATTTCTAGGAGAAAAGCTCTATTACATTGCCACTGCTGCATCGAGCTCTTCTCTAGATAAGAATTACATGGCCAGGTTATCACCATTTGTAATGCGAGGTTCAGGTGTTCCAAAACTTCTCCAACCATCTTTCTCATGGATGGAATCCTGCCAAATCCAAGAAACTACCTTCAATTCAATCATAAAGTATGATGTTGATACCCATAAGCATCTGCCAGTACACTATTGTCTAGCAGTACAACATTAAGCATTAAGCATTGTTGACAAGATGCAGGAAGAGATTACAACCCTAGCCCCCAGCAATATGAAAAATTGAGATCACTGCCCTATCTGAGCATAAATATGTGTGGATTGGAGGCTCTACATGAATCTGGGCCCTTCATTGTCCTTTGCAAATGTTTCTAAGTGTAATGTTGTTGGTTTTTGTCATTGTTATCAAAGGATGTGACATACTTGCCCCTCAAAAGAGATGAGATTGGCAAGACTTTTTTTGTTTGCTTTTTGGTGGTTGACTCAGGATTTAAAACAGTTTTTAAACTTAGATGAGCATTCTGTAGATGTTAGAGGCAAATAGTCCCAAAGTTCACACGTATCTCCAGGACACTTGATTGAACTTTTCTTTTTAAAGAGTCATTCTATACTATTGTTTCATAAGAAATGATGAGCAAAAAGATTTCAAGAAACCTGGAAAGACTTGCATGAACTGATGCTGAGTGAAGTAAGCAGAACCAAGAGAACATTGTATACAGCAACAGCAATATTGTGTGATGATCAACTTTGTCAGACTTAGCCCTTTCGAGCAATGCAAAGATCTAAGACAATTCCAAAAGATTCATGACGGACAGTGCTATCCATATCCAGACTACTATGGAGTCTGCATGCAGATTGAAGCATAGTGTTTTCTTTTTTGTTGTTTTTTTCTTTATCATGCCTTTTCCCTTCCATTCTGATTCTTTTTTCACAACATGATTAATGCGGAAATATGTTTAATATGATCATACATGCATAGCCTACATCATCAGATTCCATACTGTCTTGGGGAGGGGAGAATAGAAGGAGGGGAAGAAATTTAGAACTCAATCTTATAAAACTGGATGTTGAAAACTGAAAATTTTTTGAAGTCATTCTAAATATTGTGCAACACATAGTTATGGCATATTATTTGCCTCTTTGAAGGCTATTGTGCTGTACACAATGGAGCCATTTAAGAAATGCAGAGAAGGGGTGATAGAGAGAAGGGAGTAGTATTACTGACATGCAAATTATGTAATCCTTAAAATTGGTAGCTTCTGCCTTAATACTTGCTTGTTTTTTTTAAATTTGTCTGAGTTATAATGTCTGCCCCTCCCAAAATAAATGGAAATAAAAGCTTTTTATAGTTTCCCTAGGAGTTCCATGAGATTGGCATCAACACTTGGGGGAGGAGAGGAGCTTTACCAGTACAAAGATTTAAGACAGGTTGAAATAAAAGTACCCACCTTAACAACAACAGCAACAAAACCCTCAAATGTAGAATAGATGACATGTGCATGCAGGGCAAATCTGAAAGGCAAATGCAAAATTGGTTGAGCAGAAGCTTATGGCCACAGGACCTACTCAGGGGAAATGAAGCTATTAGATCAGGTGTAAGATTCCCCCACACCCTATAGATCCTATTGCTGGCATTATGAAAATGTGCATTTTGTTGCCCTGAAACCATCCTCCTCATATTGGTAGTCTGTAGATAAATGGCAGAGGAAATAGCTGATGATGAAGGGGTCCGAGAATGGGCAGTGCCATCAATCCTGGCATGGCTCTCAGGATCTCCTGTTTTATTCCCTGGAAAGGATACTCAACTATTGAAAGACCAATGGGAGGGGGGAGGTGGGCAGAGCCAAGATGGCAGAAGAAGCATTACATCTGAGCTCTCCCATACTCTCCTCCCAACAACTTTAAAATAACACCTCAAATTGAATTTTGGAGCGGCAGAAACAAAAGGTCATGAGACATTTTTTCAGACCAAGATAACTTAAATGGTTGAAAGGAGAGATCTATGGCATGGGGGTGGAGGCTGGCCTGGAGCCTAGTCATGGCAACAACATCCTTGGGCCTTGGCATTAGGAGCAGCAACAGAAGCAGATTTGAGAGCTCCCAAGCCATAGATGGTATGAGGATCAAGCAACTGGTCAGAAAGAGATCACAGAGAACCCCTACGTTAGCACTGGTTACAAGACAGTGTGCTGTTTGGCAACTCCATGACTCAAAGCCACTTTCAGGTCACAGTTCTACAGAGGAGAGGAGCTCTTTTGGTCCCAAGGGAGCAGGGCCCCTGAGGAGGTATAAAACTTGAGCCTGCAAAGGATCAATGGCTCTTCCTGGGTAAAGACTGTATGCAGACCAGGAGAACAGTAATCACACCTCTCCACAGATCACATCACCTTGGAAACACCAAAAACTTCCAAACCCCAAAAACCTACTCTGAAAATATCAGGGAAAAACCTGAGGGACAGTGCTTGCCTCCACTGTGGGAAGAGAGCCCAATTCTAACGTAAAGTTCAAATTCAAGAAATGGAAAAAAAAATGAGCAAACAACAAAAAAGGGCCTCAGCATAATAACTTACTATGGTGACGGGGAAGATCAAGATACAAACTCAGAGGAAAACTATGTCAAAATAGCTGCAAGCAAAGCCTCAAAGGGGAAAAAAATGTGAATTTGACAAAAATCCAACAAGAATTTCTGGAAGAGCTAAACAATGATCTTTTTTAAAAATCAAATAAGAGTGGTAGAGGAAGAATTGGGAAAAGAAATCAGAGCATTACAAGAAAATTATGAAAAATTGTGACAAAAGAAGAACATAAGTGCATGCACATGCACATACACACACACACACACACACACACACACACACACACACACACACACACACACACCACTTTAAACAGAATTGACCAAATGGTAAAAAAGGGATAAAACTCCACTGGTGAAAATAAGCTCCATAAAAAGTAGACTTGGGGTGGAGCGTCTTGCCGGAGCTCTCTCACAAGTTCTGTTGGATTCCTATAAAAAAAGTGAATCTGAACAGATTTGAGAGCATTAGAAATTGCGAGCACTCTGACTGGGGCAAATTTCCCAGCCGGGAGAATCTAAAAGGCTGAAGGAACGATTCTGTAGGCTAGGAAAGCGCTCAGCCTGCAGAGCTGCCCCAGACGGGACCAAAGCAGAAGCGGCTGGCTGGGAAAACCCACGTGGGAGACAGGCTGGGAGAAAGCCGGGCGCCTGAAACCAGCGCAGATCCCCAGGCCTCCCAACACAGGACGGCACTCTGTGGAAGCGAGGAGAGGCAGCGCAACGCCACGGACGGTGAGATACCAGCCCCTGAGGCTTGCAGCCCAAAGGTTTCAAACGCTTCTTGAGCTTCCGGGAGACATAATGGCCAGGTAAAC
>JAQQSZ010010643.1:0-12462 GCA_028646595.1 Phalanger gymnotis
GAGGGCAGACTGGGGAACAGGGCAACCAGAGTGTACGCCATCTTGGAGTGGGGACGGGGTGGAAATGGGGAGAAAATCCGTAATTCAAACGCATGTGAAAATCAATGCTGAAAACTAAACATATTAAAAATAAATTAAAAAAAAAAGGCTGCACTCAAGGACTTAGGAGGTCCGTGTGACCTGGAGGCCCCAGGTTCCCTACCCCTGGTTTAAGGCATAGTCTTTAAAAATGATAGAAGAACTAAGGAAGAAAAAAAAATCTAGCCCTTAAGCCCCAAGGGATCTTATTAGGTTTCAGTGATCAAAATTTATGTTCCTTTGGGCAGACCATGCCTTAGAAAAGCTTTCCTGACCATCAACAAAAAAGTATCTATCTGAAATGAAAAACTATTATTGTCTGTAAAGGATAATTCTCTGAAAATTTTTGCCTAGTACTATTTGGCATGGTTCTACAAATTCTAGCTGTGGTTATAAGACAAGAAAGGAATTTAAGAGGGTGTGTGAAGGGTGTGTGTGTGTGTGTGTGTGTGTGTGTGTGTGTGTGTGTGTGTGTGTGTGTAATCAAAGAGAAATTCATTTTTTGCAGGTGATATGATGATTTAGAACAAAAATCCATGAAGAATCTAGTTAAAATTACTAATAGCTTCAGTAGTAGGATGTTAACTAAATACATTATAGTCATCAACATTTCTATATAGTTTCCCAAAAAAATTGATAGGAAAAAATAATGAGAAATTGTATTCAAAATGAATAAATTATCTAGAATTAAATCTACTAACATACTTTGCACTTACAGAAAAATAACTGCACAACATTCTTTACAGAAATAAAGACAATTAATTGGAGAGTCACTGTTCAAAGTGGAGTCATACTAATCTAAAAAATGGTGCTGCCTAAATTAACATATAGATTTAATGGTCTGCCTAATTGTCAAGGGCTTGCTTTATGGCATTTAACAAAATGATAACATGTATTCAGAAGAACAAAATATCTAAGGTTTCAAGGTAAACTGAAGCTGGAATGAAAGGGCTGCAGCATTACCTAATCTCTAAATAATAAAGCAATAATCTTAAAAAAAATTATTTGGTACTGGTAAAAAAAATAGAAAAATATGAGTATTTTAGTATAGAAAAGCAAGACTCAGAAACAACTGAACAGCAGTCCCACCTTAGTAAATCCAAGGAAAATTACTGCAGTAAAGAATTTCTCATTGATAAAAACTGCTGAGCAAACTGGAAGACATTTTGATAGAAGCTAGACTTTGACAAGCATGCAATACATACCAATATAAACTACAAATGAATGACAACCTAAAAACAGAAAGTTTCATTATTATTTTAGGGAATGAAAGGAGGTACCATATAGAATTTAAGCTAAGGGGAACTTAACCAAAAGAAGGATAGAGATGGTCATAAAAGATTAACAAACAGAATAGTGGGAAAAGGATCAGGAGAAGAGGAAATAATTTCAAAGAGTAAAAAGGAAATTGTATAGAAGACATAGCAGGGTTTGAACTTCTGAAGAAAACCAGAGACTGAATTTGGGGAAGAGAAGTTAGGGAGAAATCAAGGAAAATTTAAAGAACAATCTCCGGGTTCATATGCCAACTTTTGGCTTCTGTGAGAGAAGGGTGGAACAGGAGTAGGATCATGGAAAACCAAGGAAGAGTGAAAAATAAGGCCTGAAGACAGTAAGTCAATGAGAATTCAAGAAGGAAAAGCAGTTGGTTGGCAAAGGAAGTAGGAAAAAGTAAACAATTGGCAACAGGAAATCATTAAGTAAGTTGCTAAGTAAAACAAACTGATGGAACAAATAAGAAGTTTGAAAAGGTAAAGGGTGTAGCTTTAAATGTATCTTTGAGACAAAGAAAGGAAGTTGGTTGTGGTTGAGGCAGGGGTGTGATGAAGCCAGTTGAACACGTTCTCAATTGTTATATTTTCAATGTATTTACAGATGAATGCTACAAATTATAGCTTAATTTATTGTTCTTTTGATTGTATACACTGAAGAAAGCAATAGAAAAAATTATAATAATGAAGATTAAGTTTAAAAGTATGTAGTGCTTTAATTTTTTCCTAAGATTCAGTTATTAAGCATTTACCAGCATATTGCTGCTAAGAGGTATTTATGAGGTTGCAAAAGTCTTAACCAGGAATGAGGTATATGCACAGAAGTAGTTTAAAAAACAAATGTGAAAATCTAAATCATGGGTGGGAGGACAAATTTTTCAGTGACTTGCATTTAACTATGACTTTTGAATTTTTACTGAAGTCAAGACTATCTATATTACAAATGTAAGCTGGTCTCCATCCTAGAGAAAGTAAAGTAATTCAAGGAATGTTTTTGTTATCTCAGGTTGAGAGGAATAAAGACGTGCTCCTGGAAGAAATGAAAGCAAGGCTTCAATGGGCAGGGGAGAAGGTGTATGGAAAGGAAATGAAGTGGCAGAGGGCAAATGTGACACCTGTCAGAAGGTCGAAATGTAAATATTTCATACAGAGGAAGAAGAGGAAAAAAGATGACTACACATATGAAACTAAAAGATAAATGAGGATCTTCCTAAAAATGAGGCAGCTAAATGGGGAAAAAGAAGTTGCTTGACCTCCAAGGAAGGATAAAATAGAACCACAAAAAATATTAGGAGAGATAATCTCATGTAGAGGAAAATATTAAAAGCAGAGGTAATTGATAACTTCCTGTTAAGAGGTAGCTATTTGCTAAACTGTGTGTGGAGAAGACTGGTGTCTTCCTGGGACACATAACTAAGATCTAATAGATAACTGTCCAAAACTTATCAAAATATGTAATTAATACTCACTTCAGGAAACAGTCATGAAGTCCTATAAATGCTTGTGGAATTCTGTTAATTCACACAAGTACAGATGATACTACCAAATCTAAAAAGTATTCCTAAAGATTATGAAATCTTGGGCAAAAAACTGAATACTAAAGGGGAATAGGTTGTTTTGCTAATATTGTCCACTGAAGGCAATGAGTGCAAAAGACAAGGCAGGATTTGGAAAATGAACATCTGGCTGAGTAATGAATATGGCTTAAAATATAGTGATAACAGACTCACAGACAGGGATGAAGTATATCTAACAAAAGCTGCTAAGAACACATTGGTCTGGCAGCCTTTGACAGTGTGGATCATTTTCTCCTCCTTGATAGTGTCTTTTCTCTAGGCTTTTGGGCACTACTCTCCTCATTTTCCTAACTATTAGACCTCTCCTCAGTCTCCTTTGCTTGGTCCTTATCTAAGTCATGCTGTCTAACTTTAGGCATCCCAGAAGATTCTGTCCTGGACCCTCATCTCTTTTCCCTTCTCCATTTATACTAAATCTCTTGGTGATCTCATCAGCTACTATGGATTTAATACCATATGCGGATGATTCTCAAATCTACCTGTCCAGACCTAACTTCTCAGCTGACCCTGAATCTCCCATCTCCAATTACCTTTCAGACATATTGGACTAGATGTCCAGTAGACATCTTAAACTCAAGATGACCAAATCTAAACTCAGTATCTTGCCTTAAACTACTCCTCCCCCAGCCCCCAACTTCCCTGTTACTAGAGAGGCAATACCATCTTCCTCAAGCTGCAACCTCAGTGTCATTTTTAACTCCCACCTCTTACCTCCCATATTCAATCTGTTGCCAAGGGCTGTTGATTTCACCTTTGTAACATCTGAAACATGCACCCTCTTCTCCTCTGATACTGCCACCACCTTGGTGCCTCATTACTTCGTGTCTGGACCACTGCAATAGACTACTGTTAAGTGGGCCTGCCTGAAGTCTCTCCCTACTCCAATCTATCCTTCATTCAGCTGCCAAGGTGATTTTCCTAAAGCACAGATCCAAACATGTCTCCCTGTAGATATCCTCCCTCACTAAAAAACAAAACAACAACAAAAATTCTAGTTTGTTGGGTTTTTTTAGATTTTTAGGCTCCCAAACACCTAAAGGATTAAAAAAGATTGAAGACAAAATCCTCTGGCATTCAAAGACCCTGTTAATCTAACCCTTCCCCCACCCCTTTTCCAGTTCCACTCTGTACTCTGATCCAGTGACATGACCATCTTGCTGTTCCATATATAAAAAATGAAATCTCTCGGATTAAGGCACTATCTTTGGCTGTCCTTCCATGCCAAGAATGCTCTCCTTCATCTATATCTATCGGCTTCCCTGGCTTTCTTCGAGCCTCAACTAAAACCCCATCTTCTACAGGAAACCTTTTCCAACTCCTCTTAATTCTTGTCCAATTCCTTTTAAAATTATCTCGTATTCCTGTATTTAGCTTTTTGTGCATATTTGTTTCTTTGCTGTCTATCTCACTACGATGTGAGCTCCTTGAGCGCAGAGACTTTATCTTCTTTTTGTATTTCCAGTGCCTGGTATCTGCTTGGCACATAGAAGGTGCTTAATAAATGTTTACTGACTGATTGATATCTTGCAAGTCAAACTGAAAGGGCTCTAAAAAAAAAATTGGAGGAAGAAGGAGAAAAGTATTTTGCTTTATCCACAAAGATACCACTCAGAGTAGCTACAATGAAGGAAGAAAAATAATAGATTAAACACACAAAAATTCACTTTAGAAAAATCCAGAGAAAAATAAAAAGGAAATGGGCAAATTTCATCTCAAAAGTGTCATTGAGACTGTGGAATGAAACATGTGGATGAGGATATCTTATTAAAAATCTGCCGGAAAAAGTTTGTTTTATCTAGGATGCCAAACTGCCAAAATGATGATGAATCTGAGCAATAGCACAAAGTGCAGACTGGCAGATCAGAAATACCTGGGTTCAAAGTCTGCCCCTTACAAATACCAGTTAAGTGACAATAGAGTCTAGGCTGCCCAGACTATAAATTACACAAGTTAGTAAGATGTATCAGTGGAGGAAGTTTCCACTTAATTGAGCTGCCCACAGGAACAAAAGTAGATGTCCAGGCCAAAAAATCCCCAGAGACAAAAACCCTAGTTGTTTTTTGTTTTGTTTTTACCTTTGAATATGACAACTGAGTTCTTCTGAGTTTAATAATTAAAATTTTTTAAGTATTTTCAATTTTTCATACTTAAGTAGCATGATTTTTCAAGTTACTAAAATTTGACATTAAGCTCACCTGAAACTCCCACTCATTTCTCCAAATTAAGAAAATTATAAGTTAAGAACATTTCAAAAGTGAGAAACAAGGAAGAATGACAAGCAAACCAAACCTTTATATTCACAAACATTCAGGATAAATTAGAAGCGATATCGTTCATAGCTACCTTTTCTTCTGAAATTCCAATACCAAATCACAAGATGTAGGTAAGTCTGTGCAACTTTTATTTTCAATCACAATTCGAATGTTTAAGTGGCTATTACATGTGAAGTACTGGCACTGGAAAAATAAAGACAAAAACAAGACAGTCCTAATCCTCGAGGATATTACAAGTTACTTGGATGATATAACACATACATAACTAAGTTAAATTAAAGATGATTTGAGAAGGTAGAGAGAACTAAAGACTAGCTGTAGTGGGGAAAGAGTAATCATGAAAAGCTATGAAGAAGAAGTGGCACATGAACAGGACTTTGAAGGAAATAAGTGATTCTTAAAGGGGAGACAGGATACTAGATTGTTTGAGAGATAACCACTATACAACGAGTGCCTCATAGGGTTGAGGTAGAAAGGGAGGCCATCAACCAGGAAATGACCTCCATAAGGAAGAAAAATCTGGATGACAGATAATTACAAATTTCCTTCAGCTCAGGTACCACTTTCTGTGGAAAATCTTTCCTGATGCCCTAATTGTTAGTGCTCATCTCATTCTGCTCAAGCAATCTTTATTCACATATTTGTATCCTTTCCACAATAAAACATAAGATCCTTAAGAAATGGTAATTGTTGTACTTATATCCTTATACATAGTAGTTACTTAATGCTTACTAAACTGTATTGAATGGAATGAGACAATATAGTACAGATCAATAAAATAAACTCCAAAAGAAGAGAAGATGTTCAAAGATAGCATAAATAGATTGATTTGCAACTGCCACCAAAAAGGAAGGAGGGGATATCCAGCCAAGTCACTTTGCAGAATGCCAGCAGATGGATTTGCCCCCTTCACATGCCCCCTTAACCAAGACCTTTAAATTCTGACCAAACCAAATAACGATCAAGAAATAGAACTGGAAACTAGAAGTGATTTCTCCCAACCCAGAACTACACCAAAGGCCAGCCTAAGGCCCTTGTGCAATAGTAATGGGCCCACCATTAAGGCCAACGCTAGGTCAAGTCAAATAAGCTGGCAACCTCCCAGGGCATAAAGGGACTGACAGAGACATGAGTAGCCTGCAAGGTTGGGTGTGTGGAAGCCAAAAACAGCAGAGGGCTGCCCAAAAAGATCTCTGGAGACTAGAAAATCAGAGTGGTCAGAAAGCCCTTGGGCAGGGACCTTTGAATCCCCAGAGAGTGGCAATGGCCAAAGTACTGCAGCAGTACTCAGGTCAGGCCCAAGAGGTCCAAGGTCCCTAGCACTCCATCCTGAGGTGCCATAAAAGCATGGAAAACATGTGCTGAAGTGATCAGAACTCAATCTAAAAGTTCAAGGAAGTTCTTACCCCAGGAGGTAGAAGTAAGCAAGGGAACCCTGAGAAACAACAAGATGACCAAACTAAAAGCACAACAGAAGTCAGAGAAGCCTTGTTAAAGAACTAAAGATGGAGAAATAAGTGAATCAAATAAAACACAGACTAGGATAAAAAAAAATTATTATAAATCTAAGGATCTCCAAAATGGAGTAGCAGAGAATGAATGGGAAAAAAATACGTTCTGTAAGGAAAAATAACAGACAACATATATGTATATACATACACATTTATATATGTATACATTTACCTATATCTATTTATATATATATATATGTTATATATATGTATGTTTTATATATATATACACATATCTAAGTGTATTAAGGTTTGTAAAACACTTTACAAATACATAAATATGTTATGTGCTGCACAACATCGTATTTCATCTCATAATCATCGCAGATTTTATACCAACTTTTTGCCCAAAAAGTTGGCTGCAACCATTACATGAAGCTTTTAAAAATGTGCCGGTATCACTTTTCTTTTAGTTTCCACTAGTCTCACACCAATTTTTCACTGAAAACTATCTTTCCACAGTTCTGTTTCTATACTGTTCAGTGAACACGATCACTTTCAACTTGAAGCCCAAAGAACAGTTTCATATTTGCCCATAATCAGAAAGAAATGTTTCACATATTAATGTATCGCTGGCAGAAAAACTGTAGTTTAGTTAACACAGGGAGACTCAAGTCTGACCCTCTCACATGACTTACTCATGGCAGCTTTGCCTGCCCACCTGCTCCCCTTGCAACCAACTCTTCATTTGGTTGATACAACTCTTCATTTGGTTGAGCAACAATACTGTTAGTATTGCAGCATTCTAAACAAACCACGCAAGTTGGCTTTCAGAAATGTACTAACAATGCGCTTGTACTGAGAATTCTAGGCTCACAGCTCAAAATGCGCCAGAGATAAATGTGCATCCATATGCCACTGATGAATACATTGCTGCATAGATGGACATCTTTTAATATTATAAAATGTATTTAAAACCAAAGGCAAAGATCATTTGAAATGAAACTTTTCCAGTAAATATGGAAGTAGAGCACAGATGTTTACTATGATTTGATAGAATTGTGGGAATGCTAGCAATAACAGTCAGACAATAGAAAGAAATTAAAGGAATAAAGGTAAAGAAGAATTATTACTATCTGTATCTGTTAATGAAAAATGTTTTACTTCAAAATTCCTAATGAATAAGCAAAGATAATAACTGAGACAATAGCTTCAATAAAGTTCCAGGCTTCAAAATAAAAAGTCAACTACATTTCGCTGAAATAATAACAAAATTCAAGAGGGAAGGATAAAAAGGGAAATCACATTCCAAATAAATATAGATTGAATAAAGTATCTGGGGAATCAAAGCATAAAACACCTACATAAATTCAATTACAAAGTACAAAATTCAAAGAAATAAGTAACATCTTAAATAGCCTGCAAAATGTTTACTGTTAATAACAATACTACCAAAGTCAATTTATACACTTGACTCTAGAACTTGATAAAACAATGAAAACTCATTTGGAAAAATAAAAAATCAGGGAAAATGATAAAAAAAGAGGTAGTATTGAAGGGGGAAGAGCATTTCTAGATCTCATATTATATTATAAAGCAACAGTTATCAAAACTATTTCATAATAGCTAAAAACAGAGAGGTAGATCAATGAAACAGGGTAGAAGGGAAAGAATCAGAACAATGGAACAAAAAAAGTGACTATTTGATAAACTGGAAAAAATAAATTAGTAAGGAAAGAACTATTTGATAAGAACTATTGGTAAAACTACAAAGGGGCTGAAAGGAAATTAGGCTTAGACTAGCACCTTACTGGTTTCCAACTTACTTTAACCCAATTGTTGAAATAGATTCCAGGCAGAGCCAAGATGGAGGAGTAAAAGCAGGGACTTACTGGGGCTCTCTTACAAATTACATCAGGTACTTCTAAAAAAGTGCACCTGAACAGATTTGAGAGAGTTAGAAGCCACTAACAGACTTGAGTGTGGCAGATTTCCAAGCCAGGAGAGCCCCCAAGGATGATAGGATGTATCCATGGGCTGGGAGAGCACCAAAAAGACAGAACCACACCCAACCACACCAAAACAGGAGTAGCTGCGGAACTCTTCCAGGCTGGAAGAACCCTGGGCAGACGAAAATAAATAATACCTGAGCATGAGCACAAGCAGGCCCAGGGCTGAAGTGTTGGCTATGGTGGTGATCCCCAGGCCTCTCAGCCCAGGATAGGGGTTTGTTGGAGATATGAGAGACAACAGTGAAGAGCCTGTGGCCGCAGGGACAGCAATTCCTAAGGCTTCCAGCCCATAGTCTAAAGGTTTGAAACTTGCCTTCTTGAGCTCCCAGGAGCCATGATGACGAGGTAAAATGGCTCTCATCCCTTCCTTGCTCACCCAGATAATACTCCACTGGGAAAAACTCTGGAATAGAGGAGCCAGAAGTAGGGCTTCAGTAGCCTTTTATCTCAAGAGGCTAGGGAAACAGTCCTTCTTGTGGTGGCGGAAGGAGACAAGTGCAGGAATAGGAGTATCCCAGCAAGGCCCCACCTCAGCGGAGAAGCGGGAGTTTCTGAGCCCCAGTGGGCTTCAGCCATCAAGTGTCAACACGAGGACCACAGAGGTGGTGTCATACAACAGCGGTAGTGGCAGACACCAGCGCTGACAACTGCTGAGACCACCCATGCTGTAGCGTACCCTAAAGGAAGAGGAGACTTGAAGCAGCCAGATCACCCCTCCCCCACACTTCACACTAGGAGCTTCAGTGTAACCCAGAGGAACTCAGAAAGATGTCAGCTGGAATCAACCTTGGCATATAAGCCAGCTCCAGCTCAGCACCAGGTGAACAGCAGCACTACATAGCCTCTAGCTGACAAAGCAGAGACCACTGCACACAAAACCCGTAACCATTCCCCCAGTGCCCAGCACAAGAAGCTTGGGACAGAGACCCCTGGGCACTAGAACCAGAGATCCACTTTAAAAGCCAAGAAAAAGACAATCACCATGAAGAAACAATCCAGAAAACCAAAGACCATTGATTCTTATTATGGAGACAGGGAAGATCAAAATAACAATTCCCAAGAGGACAGCATTGATACTATACCCACATATGAAATGTCAAAATGGAATGTGAACTGGTCTCAAGCCCAAAAGGCATTCCTGGAAGAGCTCAAGGAAGATTTTGAAACCCAAATTAGAGAGGTAAAAGAAAAAAAAATGGAAAAAAAATTCACTGATGAGAACAAATCTTTAAAAAGTAAAACTAGTAAAATGGTTAAAGAGGTTCAGAATCTAATTAGAGAGAATGACTCCTTGAAAAGTAAAATTAACCAAATGGAAAAGGAGGTACAGAAGCTAAATGAAGAAAAGAATTCATTAAAAATTAGAATTAGGCAAGAAAAAGCTAATGACTCTATGAGGCATGATGAATCAGTCAAACAAAATCTAAAGAATGAAAAAATAGAAGAAAATGTAAAATATCTGATTAGAAAAACAACCGACTTGGAAAATACATCCAGGAGAGACAATCTAAGAATTGTTAGTCTACTGGAAAGCCATAATGAAAAAAGAGCCTGGACAGTATCTTCCAAAAAATCATCAAGGAAAACTACCTCAAGGTCCTAGAACCAGAGAGTAAAATAGTCATTAAAAGAATCCACCCTTCACCCCCTGAAAGAGATCCTGAAACCAAGGAATATTGCAGCCAAACTCCAGAATTATCAGGTCAAGAAGAAAATATTGCAAGCAGCCAGAAATAAGCAAGTGAAATATCGCTGAACTACAGTTAGGATCACACAGGACCTTGCAGCTTCTACGTTAAAAGACAAGAGGAATATGAATATGATATTCTGAAACACGAAGGAGCTTAGAGTACAACCAAAGATCAGCTACCCAGCAAAACTGAGCATAATTTTTCCAGGCAAGAAGACTGACATTCAACAAAATAAGGGAATTCCAGACGTTCCTGATGAAAAGGCCAGAGCTCAATGGAAAATTTGATCTTCAAATACAAAACTCAAGAGAGACATAAAAAGGTAAATGGGGGGGGGGGAGAGATACCTTGTTATTCAATGACGATAAACTGTTTATACCCTTATATAGAATTATATTGTTTTATATGTTACACACGTTTGTGGATACATATGTGTGTGTGTACATATATATGTATATGTCAAGTATTGAGAATGGTACAGTTATGACAATTAAAAGGAATATACACAGACTGAGGGTGTCAGTATAAACTAACTGATGTGATAATAAAAAAATTAATTAAGAGGGGCAAAAGGATAATTCTGGGAGAACAGTTAAGGACGAAGTGGAAAAGGATAAATTACACCACATGAAGAGGCACAAAAACATTATAACAGAGGGAAAGAAGGGAGGAAGAAGAGCAGTGTTTGAACTTTACTCTCATTGGATTTGGTTCAAGGAAGGAAAAACATACTCTGATAAGTACAGAAATCAAACCTATCCTACAGGCAGTAGGAGGGGAAAGAAAGGAGGAGATGGTCAGAAGGGAGGGAAGAAATAGCAAGAGGAAAAAGATAAAGCAGGGGAATCAATAGAGAAGATAAACTGACAAAGACAGTGGTCAAAACCAAAACTCTTTTGAGGAGTGGAAAGGAGAAGGGAGAAATAAAAGCATAAATGGGGGGGGGGGGAATAGGATAGAGAAAAAGACACAGATGGTAATCACAACTTTTTTTTTTTGGAGAGGATAACCTTTATTAAGATTATATGATACTCTTATAAACATATAAAAAATGGGGTTTACAATTAATTCCTTTGGCTTTGCCTCATTCCAAGTTAAGCCTTTGTTAGGAAGTTTTACTTGAAGTTACATTGCTCTCATACCTCATACTCTGTGTCCCCTTCTACACATCTTGTGCATTCACTCATTCCTTGTGGTGACCATAAGGAACTCATTAATTTGCTTTTCATGTATACAATTTAGAATTTGACTAGGTTCTTTTTTTTCCAGTTTTAATAATTTATTTTTCCCATTTCCATGCAAAATCAATTTTGACATTCCTTTTTGTTTTCGAAGTTTGAGTTCCAAATTCCACCCGCCATTGAGAAGGCAAGCAATTTGACAAAGACTATACATGTATAGTACTGAAAAACACAACTCCTTCTAAATCATTCTGTGAAAGAAAACCAAAAAAAAAACCAAAAAACAAAAACATAACAAGAAAAATAAAGCAAGGAAAAAGTATCTTTGATCTCCTTTCAGGCTCTACCAGTTCTTCCTCTGGAGATAGCCCACATCTTTCATCATAAGTCCTACAAAACTGTCTTGGATCATTGTATTGCTGAGAACAGCTAAACTGTTGAGTAGATCTTCATACAATATTGCTGTTACTGTGTACAATACTCTCTTGGTTCTGCTCACTTCTCTTTGCATCTGTTCATGTAAGTCTTTCCATGTTTTTCTGAGAGCACCCTGCCCATTATTTTTTTTCTTTTTTTTTAATTTATTTTTAATATGTTTAGTTTTCAGCATTGATTTTCACATGCATTTGAATTACAGATTTTCTTCCCATTTCCACCCTCCCACTCCAAGATGGCGTACACTCTGGTTGCCCTGTTCCCCAGTCTGCCCTCCCCTCCCTCCCCCCATTCCCCTCCCATCCCCCTTTCCCTTACTTTCTTGTAGGGCAAGATAAATCTCTATGCCCCATTGCCTGTGCATCTTATTTTCTAGTTGCATGAAAAAAAAAAAACCTTTTTACTTTTGAACATCTATTTTTTTAAAACCTTGAGTTCCAAATTCTCTCCCCTCTTCCCTTCTCATCCACCCTCCCTAAGAAGTCAAGCAATT
>JAQQSZ010010644.1:0-12462 GCA_028646595.1 Phalanger gymnotis
TAGGGAGGGTGAATGGGAAGGGAAGAGGGGAGAGAATTTGGAACTCAAGGTTTTAAAAAAATAGATGTTCAAAAGTAAAAAAGTTTTTTTTTTTTTTATGCAGCTAGAAAATAAGATGCACAGGCAATGGGGCATAGAGATTTATCTTGCCCTACAAGAAAGGAAGGGAAAGGGGGATGGGAGGGGAATGGGGTGACGGAGGGGAGGGCAGACTGGGGAACAGGGCAACCAGAGTGTATACCATCTTGGAGTGAGGGGGAGGAAATGGGGAGAAAATTTGTAATTCAAACGCCTGTGAAAATCAATGCTGAAAACCAAACATGTCAAAAATAAATTAAAATAAAATAGAAAAAAAAAAGATGTCAGAATGGGGAGGCTGGTTCGTGGGTCTGCTGCGGTGGGGCCTAAATAAATGTTTTGTTGCTTTCTACTTAGAGAATCTCTCATACTTTGCGATTTCGAACCATTCAAGCATATACATGATTATATTTGAGATTATAAATTCGGCCTTCCTACTACATTTCCAAAATTCAAATTCTACCTCAAATGACTTGCAATTCTTTCTTTTTTGTTTCTTTGTTTCTTACTTTTCCCCTTCTTTTCTTTCTTCCTTCCTTCTTTTCTTTCTTTTTTTCTGTTTTTCTTTCTTTTCTTTTCTTTCATTACTTTTCTTCCTTTCTTCTTTCCTTCCTTTTTTCTTTTCTTTCATGTTTCTTCCTTCCTTCTTTTCTTTCTTTCTTTATCTTTCTGTTTCTTCTCAACATCCTCATTACAATTATTACAATTTTTATCATTATCATTATCAATAATAATAAATACCTCTTTGCTAAAGATAGTCTCTGAAGAGGAGTTTCAAAAATATTTTAAGAAATTATAGCACTGCTCTTTTGAGGAATTATCCTTAATTTTGATTGGTAAATTATGCAACATTCGAAGTAGTAGTGGTAATAATAGCAGCATTAATGGCAACAGGGTGGGATGGGGTGATCATGGTAGCAATAGCCATAGTATTAGTAGTAATACTGGTATTTGTAGTTATTATTATAGTGATGGTAGTAATAGACATCACTTTGGTAGTGTAGATGATAGTGGTCACTTATGTTTATGTAACATTTTAAGATCTTGAAAAGCATCTTTACAGGCAAACTTCTTTGAAAAAACCTACCTCACCTTGATTATTCCTTTGCACTATGTTTCTTAAACAGGTTCCCTATAATATAAGCAAATGAAAGCTGTAAGTGGCGTGGGGGTCTTTTATTTCATGTTCGATGATGTAGGACTATTGCTTGAAATCTTTTGGCCCCAAGCTACAGGTATTTGAGTCACCCTACTGTCCAAAATCATAGCTGTGCTGGCCTTCAGTCAGTTTGGAGAGAGACACAGCTAGCTCAATAGAATTCCCTCAGACAGCAGACTAACCTACACAGACACTGAGTTCTTGCTTCTGCCTGATGACATGATAATGATGTTAAAAAGGTTCTGGGGTCAGTGCTTAACTGCAAATGCCAGGAGTACTTAGAATCCAGACCAGCCCATCCTAGTGTGTAAATATAATTATGCATCATAAAAATTTCTAGCCCCTTCTTTAATACAGTTCTGCAGGATTTAACTCTATGACCTATTCTCATAGTGAATACTAGGAGTTAAATACACACTAAGTGAAGAAATGACTTCCTTTTATTTGTTCTGAATTACACTTACATTAACCTCTTGTAGTTACCCCTTGTCTCTTATGAATGGGAACATCATCAAAGCAGAATCATGCATCAGTCATCACTGCATCCTTTCCAATGGTGAGAAAGCCTAAGAGGAAAAATTTCTCTGGAGACACTGCCTGAAAGAAGTTTCAGGGTAAAATGCTAAAACCAGGGGCTTTATCACATTTCTCTGAATTGAATTCTACATTTAGCACCGAAAACCTTCTGTATGGTCCAGCCAGGAACTCATGGAATGATTCTAGGAGTTTTGGGAAAACATAGATCATATAAATACATTGGAGGCTCCAGGTAACATTATCTTCTGTTGACTCAACTTTCCATAATAAAGTAGGAAGGCAGTATTTTCCAAGAGGAAGTGAAACAAAGTCAGTTATAATGAGTAATGGAAAACGCTGGCTGCCATAACACATGCAGCTCAGTCAAGTTTTCAGGCTGAAGTTATTGTTGTTCAGCTGTTTTTAATCATTTCAGACTATTTGTGACCCTTGTTTGGGGTTCTCTTAGCAGAGATTATAGAGTGGTTTACCATTTCCTATTCTAGCTCATTTTACAGATGAGGAAACGGAGGCAAACATGTTTAAGTGACTTGCTCAGGTTTACACAGCTGTAATTGTCTGAGGTCAGATTTGAATTTGGGTCTTACTGTCTCCAGACACCACACTAACTACTCTGCCACCTAGATGCCCCATGCTGAAGAGTGTATGGGAAATAGGATCAAGTTTTCCATGGTACACTACAGCATAATTTAGATATTGTCCACCATACCAGAAAGGCCAGTTTCTTCAGTCATTACTGCAGGCTTGACAGTTCCTCCTTGGAACCAAAAATATGCAAAAATAATGTATTCAACTTATCCACTAAGGTGCTGGCCAGACTTCCTACTTACCTTTTGATCTATCTTTGGAATTTTACTATATTCTACTGTTACTGTTCTTTTAATGGAAAGAGCTCCAGTCTGGGAAAAAGTTTAATATCTTCTTCATATCAGCCATGTGTCCTTGGATAAGATTTCATTTCTCTAGACCTCAGTTTTCTAATCTACATAATGAAGATCTTGCATAGATAGTATCCAAGACACTTTTAAGCCCTGAAATTCTACTCTATTCTATACCTATTCTTTTATAATCCAGCAAGACAGATTCTATTAAATTATGAAGTATCAGTGTTCATTTAAAGAACTCTTATATCTTTTATTTTTGTTAGGATCCCTATCTTTCCCCCAGAATCCATAATTTCCAGTATTCCTGGTACCATATCTGACTATCTATGCAGTGTTAAAATGATAGTGAGACCTACCAGCCTCTCCAACTATTTGCATTTTGACTAGCAAATCTGAAAGCCCAAAGCCTTTTTAAGATAGCAATGCATTTCTATGCTGAGATTTCAGATTCCAAGAAAACTCAGTAGATGAGATGAGGAGGGTGATTGGAATCTTCTCAGTGGCCCTCAAACAATACCATATAGTTGCCTAATTTTCTTATTGTAAAGTCAGATTTCAGCTTAATTTTCTTATTGTAAAGTCAGATTTCAGCCTATTTGATTTTTTAAAAACTACTGCAGTACGTATAAATCTTCCTGGAGTTTGCCTGGATAATTACCAGGTATTAGGCCCTGGGGTCTCACAAAGGTTCCTCTTATTTTCTCTGGGGCTCTAGGAACCATCTGGCCATGTTGAACTAAGAAGTCACATTCGCAGGGCTAAAGTTAAAGACATTTTAGGGTAGAAAGCTGTAGTGGAGTCTTTCATATCCAAGGAAGGTAGGTTTGTCTTTCTTGATTTGGGACAACTAAAATTAATCCCTCTCCCTTTACCTTGTTCCTTAGGGGATAATGTCTTAAAAATCCTATCATTTGAGTGGGGAGGATGATTAATTCATCTCAGAAATAAATGAATCTGAAACATGTTAATTACCTGAGGATGGTTATTGACAGATCTCATTCATTTTCAGGTGTTCCTAGCTTTGCTAATGTGTCCCTTTTGTGAAACCTCCATATGATGATTCCCTATTTAGAAGTAATATGTACTTCCACACATTTCTCACAGCACCTTTAAGAGGTGAGAAGGTAAATTCCAGATTCCTGATATCCACCCTCAATTAGCCCTCACTGTATCAGCCCTTGGCTCCCTCCAATTATTTTCCTAATTCCGCATGGTAGCTATTCTAAACCTCCTTTTCCCACTTCAAGTCTCCCACCTGTCTACATAGCCCCTCTCTCGGCTAAACTTTACTTTCCTGAGAAATCTTTTATCATTCTCTTTATCTTAAAAAAAACTCTTCATCTCTCATTATCTTTTCCTATACCCAGGTCTCTGACAAACAAGTGGCTCTTCTCCTTAGTAAGGTCAAAGTCACTGCATAGTTGCTTTGTCCTGTCCCTTCTTATTTTGTCCAAACAATAGTGTACTCAAATCATCTCTCCTCTTTTTGTCTCTTCAACCTCTTCGTTTCAGTGCATTCCTTTCTTGGTGCTTTCAAAAATGTTGAAATATTTTGCCTTTAGAAACAAAAACCCACTCACTAGATGGTACCATCTCTTTAAGCTATTGTCCTTTATCTTTCTTCCCTTTCTCAATCAAACTCCTTGAAAAAGTTTTTACATTTGCTATATACAGTTTCTTTTCTCTCATTCTCATGTCAACACTTTGCAATTTGGCTTCCAACTTCGTCACTCAAATGAATGCACTCCAAATTAACCAATGTTCTTTTAATTGTCAAAACTAATTCTCATTCCTCATCCTTCTTAACCTATCTACTGCATTTAAATGTTTACTACACTATCTTTCTGGAAACTCTTATCTTTGTGTTTCCATTCCACTATTCTCTCCTGGTTCTCTTCTTATCTTCCTGTTTCTTCCGGAACTCTGTTTTTCATTTTCTTTGTTGAATCACCATTCACAACATATCCAATAAATATGGATGTTCTTCTAGTTTCTGTTTTATACCAACTCCTCTTTCACCTTGTCTGCTTTCTTTTTTCTTTCTTTTTTTGGAGGTCCAGTTAATTTTATTTATTTTTAAAACAATATTTTATTTTCCCTCAGTTACATGTTAAGAAAATTTTTTAGCATTTGTTTTTGCAAGATTTTAAGTTCCAAATTTTTCTCTCTCCCTCCATCCCTCCCTTCCCTTCTTCTGAAAATGGCAGGCAGTTTGATGTAGTCTATACATGTACTATCATGTAAAAATATTTTCATATTACTCACAGTTATGAAAGAAGAAACATCAAAAAAAACCAAGAGAAAGAATAAAGTAAATAAAAAAATATACTTCGATCTGCATTCAGAGTCCATCAGCTCTTTATCTGGATATGAATAGCATTTTCCTTCACGAGGTTTTTGTTCTTGGATCATTGTGTTGCTGAGAAGAGCTGAGTCATTCATAGCTGATCATCACACAATGTTACTGATACTGCCTACAACATTTTCCTGAATCTGCTAATTTCACTTTGCATCAGTTCATACAAGTCTTTCCAAGTTTTGCTGAAGTCTGCCTGTTTATCTTTTATTGCACAATAGTATTCCGTTACATGCAT
This sequence comes from Phalanger gymnotis, assembly GCA_028646595.1. Lineage (NCBI taxonomy): Eukaryota > Metazoa > Chordata > Mammalia > Diprotodontia > Phalangeridae > Phalanger > Phalanger gymnotis. The sequence continues at coordinate 5,253 of JAQQSZ010010644.1, forward strand.
ATACCACAGCTTATTTAGCCATTCACCAATTGATAGGCCTCAATTTCTGATATTTTGCCACCACAAAAAGGGTTGCTATAAGTATTTTTTGCACGTGTAGGTCCTTTCCTCCTTTTTATGATCTTTTTTGGGATACCGGCCTGTTAGTGGATCAGTGGGTATGCATAGTTTGATAGCTCTTTGGGTATATTTCCAAAATGCTCTCCAGAATGGTTGGATCAATTCAAAACTCTACCAACAGTTCATTAGTGTCCCAATTTTCCCACATCTTCTCCAGCATTTATCATTTTCCTTTTCTATCATATTAAGCAAACTGATAGGTGTGAAGTGGTACCTCAGAGTTGTTTGAATTTGCATTTCTCTAACCAAAAGTGATTTAGAGCTCTTCTTCATATGCCTATAGATAGTTTTGATTTCTTCATCTGAAAACTGCCTGTTCATATCCTTTGACCCTTTATCAATTGGGGAATGGCTTGTATTCTTATAGATTTGACTCAGTTCTCTTTATGTTTAAGAAATTCAGCTTTCTGCTTTCCTTCTAATCGTTGTTGTTGGCTTTGTTTGTACAACAGCTTTTTAGTTTAATGTAATTAAAACTATCTGTTTTACATTTTGTAATGCTCTCTGTCTCTTGTTTGGTCATGAATGCTTCTCCCCATAGATCTGACATAGACTAATCCTTGCTCTTCTAATTTGCTTATGGTGTCACTCTTTGCGTCTAAATCATGGCAAAGGTCTGTCATATCTAACTTTTCTAATACTCTATTTACCTCCTTTGTTTCTTTCTTGTTTATTTTTGGTTGAATTTATTGAGCTCTGAGAGGGGACAGTTGAGGTCCCTCATTAGTAAAGTTCTGCTGTCTGTTTCTTCCCATAACTCAGCTTCTTTAAGAATTTGGATGATATGCTACTTGGTGCATATATGTTTATTATTAGTATTACTCCATTGACTGTGGCACCTTTTAGTAAGATGTAGTTTCCTTCACTGTCTCATTTGATTATGTCTATTTTTCTTTTAATTTGTCTGAGATCAGGATTGCTACCCCCGATTTTTTTTTACTTCAGCTGAAGCATAACAGATAATGCTCTAGCTCTTTAACTGTACTCTGTGTGTGTCTCTCTCCTTCATGTGTGTTTTTTGTAAACAACACAATGCAGGATTCTGGTTTTTGGTCCACTCTGCTAATCACTTCTGTTTTATGGGATAGTTCATCACATTTCCATTCACAATTATGATTACTACCTATGTATTTCCCTCCATCCTATTCTTCCTCCTCTCTGTCCTCTCTCTCACCCTTTCCCTCCTCACTGATGTTTTGCGTCTGTCTACCACCTCCCCTTATCTGCTCTCCTTTTTGTGCACCTCTGCCCCCACTTAACTTGATCTCCTCCCCTCCTATTTCCCTGTCAGGCAAGATAGATTTCTATATGCAACTGATTATGAATATCCTTCTCTCTTTGAGCCAATACTGATGAGAATAAAGTTCAAGAGATGCTGGTCACCCACCCTTCTATCTTCCCTTCCACTCTGACAGGTCTTTGTTGACTCTTCATCCGAAATAATTTACCCATTCTACCTCTCCTTTCCTTCTGCATCCTTTGCACACGTCTTTTTCATTCCTTAATTTTTTATTCCCTCGAATTTACTTTATACCCATTCTCTCTGTCTATGTATATTCCTTTTAGCTGTACTATTAGTAATACAATTTTGTAAGAATTGCAAGTATCTTCTTTCCATGTAGGTATGTTAATAATGTAGCTCTATTGAATCTATTATGTTTTCTTTTCCCTTTTCACCTGTTTATGCTTCTCTTGGGTCTTGGTATTGGAGGTTGAATTTTTGATATAGTTCTGGTCTTCTCTTTATGAAAGCTTGAAATCCTTCTATTTCATTGAATATCTTTTTTCTCTTGATTTATTATCCTTCATTTTGCCAGATAAGTGATTCTTCATTGTAGTCCTAGCTCCTTTGCCTTCTAAGATATCATGTTCCATAACCTCTGATACTTTAATGTTGCAGCTGCCAAGTTCTATGTAATCCTGTTTATGACTCCCCGATATTTGAATTGTTTCTTTCCATCCACTTGTAGTATTTCTTCCTTACCCTAATAGTTCTGAAATTTGGCTTTAATGTTCCTTGGAATTTTTATTTTAGGATCTTTTTCCTGAGGCGATTGGTAGATGCTTTCAGTGCCTATTTTGCCATCTGGTTCTAGGATATCAGGGCAGTTTTCCTTGACAATTTTTGAAAGATGCTGTCCAGGTCCTCCTTTTGATTATGGCATTTAGGTAGTCCAATGATTCTGATATTGTCTCTCTGGGGTCTGTTTTCTAGGTCAGTTTTTTTTTTCCATGAGGATATTTTACATTTTCTTCCATTTTTTCATTCTTTTGAATTTCTTTTTGATTGATTCTTGATGCCACATAGAGTCTTTAGCTTCCACTTGCCCCATTCTAACTTTTAGGTGTTGTTTTCTTCAATTAGCTTTCTTACTTTCTTTTCCATTTGGCCAATTGTACTCTTAAGGAGTTATTTTCTTCAGTGGATTTTTTGTATCTCCTTTTCTACATGGCCAATTCTACTTTTTAAGCAGTTTTCTAAGTTGTTGACTCCTTTTTCATACCTCTCTTGCATCAGTCTCATTTCTTTCCCCATTTTTTTCTTTTACCTCTCTTATATGACTTTTAAGCTCCTTTTGGAGCTCTTCCATGAGTTCTTTCTGGGCTTGAGATCACTTTCCATATTTCATTGGGGTTTTGCCCATAGACGTTTTGACATTGCTATCCTCTTTTGAGTTTATGTCTTGGTTTTCCCTGTCACTACAATAACTTTTTTTGGTCAGATTCTTTTTGTTGTTGCTGTTGTTTGCTCATCTTTTTGGAGGGGGTGGGGGAAGGAGTAGCCATTTTCCTTTCTTTTACATTTGAGCATTCACCTATGGTAGAAGGGGCACTGTTTTGGGCTTCTTGTGCCAGGGACTGCAGGCACTTGCCATTTACCTGGTGTTGAACTAATGTTGCCCTGAGGCACCTGGGGGATTCTTATGTCTGGTGTAGTGCTGATAGGGTGGGGTGTGGGGTGGCTGGTGCTGCTAGAGGCCACAGGGGTTTGGCAGCTTACCTGGTGCTGAACTAGGGTCCTAGTGGTGGTATCTGCCATGTGCTGAGGTCTTGTGGGGTGTTTCTGCATTTCCTGGGGCTATGCTTAAGTACATGGTCTTTCTTGGAACTGGAGTCTGCCAGTTCTTCTGGCTCTGCTAAGGTGCATTGGGGGTCCTACTCTTGGTGTTTGCCACACTGGGGCTCCATATCTCCCACTGGGTTGCTGAAGTGGGGCTTGTTGCTATCTTCCTGGGATGCTGCCTATCCTGGAATGTGCTCCCCTTTTACCCAAATGAGATGGACTTTTCTTGCCAATCTTCTATTTTTCTTCAGCTAAAATATTGCTTCACTGCATCTTTTGGCTGGCTTTGCTATTCCAGGATTTGTTTTGGAGTGATATTTAATGGATATTTAGAGGTGAATATGGGAGAATTATAGCAATTTACTACTTAATCCACCATCTTGGCTCTCCCAGAAGTCCTTGCTTTCTTTCTTAATAAGCTCATTATCTGCAGTGGATTAAATATCTATTTATATTTCAATGACTTCCAGCTTTATATCCAACCCCACTCACTCCCCTGAGTATAAATCCCATATTTGCAAATGGATATTTCAAACTAGAGAGCCTAGAGATATCTCAAACTAAATATATCCCAAAGAGAACTTATTATGTTTTCCATGAAAGCAATTTTTTTTAACTTTACCTATTCTTCTAATGTTCTAGATTTCTTTGTTTTAGCATTATCTAAACTCTTGTCTCTCTGTCCCCTTATATTATATTGGTTGCTAAGATTTGCCTTTCCTATCTCCCCAAAATCACTTGCACCTAATACTATGTCTCTTCTCACACAGTTCTCTTCTCACTTTAGTTTCAGACCTCATCATCTTTCACGCTCTTATTGCAATGACCTCCAAATTTGGTTTTCCTGCCTCAAGCCTCTCCTTTCTCCAGTCCATTCAGCACAATGTTTGAAAAAAAATTTCCATAAGCAAATCTGATCATGTGACTCCCCTATGTAACTCCAGTGGCTTCTTATTGCCTCTGTGATAAAATATGAACATCTCTGCTTAACTTTTAAAGCCTTACGCATCCTGGACCCACCCTATCTTTCCAGCCTCATTGCATATTACTCTTCCTCACATACTCTTTAATATATTAAAATTTATCTTATCTCTATTCATCACATGCTACATTCTAAATCCTAATAATAGGCCTTTTCACTAGCTCTTCTACAGTCCTGGAATGCTCTCCTTCCTCACTTAGTTCTCATATAATAAGCACCTCAAGTACAATATTATGCTCAAAAACTCTCTTGAGTTCCCCAACTGCTAATGCTCTCCTTGCCAAACCACTTTGTATTTAACTACTTTCTATATAATTGTAAACACTCTTAAACACATAATATAATTATAGATAGATGTGATTTATATATTTATAGAAAGAATATAGACAGCAAGTAAATGTATACATATACATGATAACATACACATAAATGCATACATGTGTATATACACACATACTTGCTGTCTCTGCCATTAGATTGCAAAGTCTTTGCAAGCAGAGATACTCTTATTCTTTGTACCTTTATCTTCAGCAACCAACAGGGCCTGACCCATATTAAGTGATCAAAAATCACTTGCTGATTGGTGTGTACCTTTGTTTTGTATATATAGTATGTACTTTCTTCTTTTGAAATCTCTGTGATTTCATTGGTTTATAGAACGACCAGTGAGAAATGTTGATTCTATCATTGCTGATACTTCAGCAAATTAGAGCCTTAGAGTAGGGTACTTCTAATTTATGTCATAGTTATTTCTGATCATGTATTCTTTTTCATGGGCAGTTAAAATGCAAAGAGGATAGAGTGCTAGGCCTGCAGTCAAGAAGGCATCTTCCTAAGTTTAAATCTTGTCTCAGATACTTGCTAGCTATGTGACCTTGGGCAAATCATTTAACCCTGTTTGTCCCACTTCCTCCTCTGTAAAAAGAACTGGAGACCAAAATGACAAACCACTTCATATCTTTCCAAGAAAACGCTAAATGGTGTCACAAAGAGTCAGACGCAACTGAAACAACTGAACAATGACAAAAATTCTTTCTCATACTATATTGTGAGCTCTTTGAGAAGAAGAACTTGGGCTCACTCATCTTTGTAATCTCATTGTATAGCAGAGTGCTTAGAATGTAATTGCTTACTAAATGTTTGCTGAAATTTTAAAAGGAAACTCCACACAATTAAAATGTCTTGGACTAAAATAACAAATTTTAAACGGTCAGATGAGAGGCATTGTAGCTTATTAGAAGAAATAGTATTTGAGCAACTATATTTTTGTTAACAAACAAATCATCCGATCTCAGGAGCCATCCTCCACTCTCATTAGTGGATAACATCAACCATCATTAGGTAACTCCCAAAAGAGATTAATCATACCAATCACCAGGATAGCAATTTCAAAGGACAGTAAAAGAAATGCCAAGTTGAGATGATAATCATGGCCTTATAATAATGAGATAGTGATAGTCCACATTTATGAATCACAACTGTATCCATAAAGTACTTTACATACATAGTTGGGAAGAATTGGTACTTTGCCTAAGACCTAGTGATGCCATCTTCAAAATATAAGAAGATGGAAGAATTAATAATGTGCTAAGGTTTTAGATGAAGTTTAGAAAAAGTATCTATATCTGATTATGCCTTTACAAAGTATGAAGATATTTCTCTGATAGAATCAGAAGGGGAGCTTACCATTCTCTGCTTAAAGATTAGCCATGATTCTAGTAACTTTAAATAGCTAAATTTGCCATCTCTGGAGACATTTGAGATACCAAAGAAGTAAACGTGAGCACATTCCACGAGGAAATGCATTTCTACAAGCACAAGGAGGAGAGAATTTCTATTTTCCCCATAGCTTCCCTCAGTGACAGTGATAATATCTTTCAATAAAGACTTTAGCCCAGTCTACTGTGGATTTAGGGAGCAGACAGAGACACACTTTGCCTCAGTGAATTAGAGGAGGGGAGGAGCTTCAAGGAACATGACCTCTGGTTGTAGAGAAGAGAAGCATCTATTGATTCATGAGAGAATTAACCAGGGAGGAGCCAAGATGGCAGGGGGAAAGTAGGGACTTGCCTAGGGCTCTCCCCCAGGACCCACCAAACACAGATAAAAAATGGCTCTGAACAAATTCTAGAACAGCAGAACCCATGAAATAGCAGAGGGAAGCAGGGCTCCAGTCCAGGACAGCGTGTATGGTCGCTGGGTACGGCCTATCATGCATGAAACGGGGAGAAGACCAGAGCAGAGCCCAGCATGGGCTGCGCAGGGACCAACCAGACTGGAAGCCAGGTGAAACAGGCCCAAGTACCCTGAATCAGTGAGTTGTGGCAGTTACCAGATTTCTCAACCCACAAACACCAAACACAACAGAGAAGGTTAGTGGGAAAAGCTGTGGGGACAGAATGAAAGGAGCTTGCGGTTTGGCTACTGCCCCAGGTGTGGCAGAAGTGGTGCAGCTACAGAACTAAAGCTGCAGTTGCTTCTGGCCCCAGGACCACCTGGTGGGAGGAATTAAGTGGTGCATCAGAGCAGGAGTGCAGAGCCTGCTTAAGATCTGAGTCTGATCCAGGTTGGTGGTTCTTGGGGAAGGAGGAGTGCTGGTGTGACAGAGCTCGCTGTGTAGAAATAGCTCTGAAAACAACAATGCATCTTCTCAAGATTGGAACAAAGTACTCTATAGTCTACAAGCAGTTATACCCCTACAAAAAACTCAAGGGTCAGGTAGTTGGCTGGGAACATGGCCAGGCAGTGAAAATGGACTCAGATTAAGACTCAGACTTTGGAATCTTTCTTTGGTGACAAAGAAGACCAAAACATATAGCTAGAAGAAGTCAACAAAGTCAAAGAGCCTACATGAAAAGCCTCCAAGAAAAACATGAACTGGTCTCAGGCCATGGAAGAGCTCAAAAAGGATTTGGAAAAGCAAGTTAGAGAAGCAGAGGAAAAATTGGGAAGAGAAATGAGAATGATGCAAGAAAACCATGAAAAACAAGTCGAGGACTTGCTAAAGGACATCCCAAAAAATACTGAAGAGAACAACCCATTAA
>JAQQSZ010010645.1:0-12461 GCA_028646595.1 Phalanger gymnotis
AGAATCCCATATCTGAGTGCAAAACTCAGCATCAAAGGAATGAAAAGGCCTTGGCTAGATAATAATTGCTATGTAAAGGATCTAGGGGCATTAGTGAACTATACACTCAATATGACTCAGTTGTGTGATACGGGAACTACAAAAAGCTAATGTGATATTGGGCTACTAAGAAAGACATAGTATCCCAAACAAAGTGGGATAATAGTCCCCTTGACCTCTTCTCTGATCAGATCACATATAGAATATTGTGCTCAGTTCTGTGTGTCACCTGTCAGGAAGGATGTTAATAAGCTAAATTGTGTCCAGAATAGAGCTGCTAGCATGAAGAGACAACTAGAGACCAAGAAGTATAAAAATCACAATTGAAATTTTTGGGAATACTTAGCCTAATGAAAGAAGACTTATGGAGCACATGCTAGATATATACTCATATTTGAAAGATTATCATGTGAAAGAGATATTAAACTTTTTCTTCTTGACCCCAAAGGACAGAATTAAAAGTAAAGGGTTAAAGTTGAAGAGAGAAAGACTTAAGAGATTTTCGTATGACTGTGTGTTAAAAGAGATTTGCTTTTTTTCCTTTTCTTTTTTTTCAAGGGGTAAAGGATGGAAGAGAAAGAAAAAAATTAGTTTATGTTGATTTTTTAAAGTAGGTGGACATACCATAGATGTGAAAGGTTAAGGAGAAAATATTGCAAGCAACAAGAAGAAAATGATTTAAATACTATGAGGAAACAGTCAGGATTGCACAAGACCTAGTAGCTTCTACACTAAAAGACTGTAGGTCTTAGAACATTATATTTCTAAGAGCAAAGGAGCTGGGGTTGCAGCCAAGAATAATTTATCCAGCAAAGTTAAATATAATCCTGAATGAAAAAAAATGCACATTTGACAAATTGAAAGACTTTCAAGTATTTGTATCAAAAAGACCAGAACTTAATGGAAACTTTAATATAAAAGATCCAGAAAAAAATATAAGGAAAACATTAAAGACTAATTAATTATAAGATACTCATTTAAGGTTGCATGAACTTTCAGATGAGATCACTGTATTATCTATCTCACCTGTTTTGCTTTATTATAAGAAAACTCTCACAAAGTGGAAATAACCTAAATGTTTGAAATGTAACAACAAAATACATCAATAAAGCTAAAAAAATTTAAAGGGTTTCTATAGGGAAATTTTTAAGTGCAATTTAACCATCACAAAGTAGAATTGGCTGCCTTCAGGAGTAGTAGAGTGCCCTTCACTGAACAATCTTTTCTTCCTCTCACCTCCATTACCTTTAAGCAGTGGCCAGATGATCATTTATTGAGAATACTGCAGAAAAGATTTCAGTTCAAGTTGTTCTTCTTACACACAACACGCAGAATTATACTAGGAGGCCTCAAAAATCCTTTCCAACTCTGAGATTCTGCATTACACAGTGACTTAGTGGTAGAGCCAATACTACAGCCTAGGTCTCCTTCCAGTTCCTCACTCTTTTTATTCTACCATGCCGTTCTAAAGAAATGGCTACCTTTAAAATTTCTCCAGAAATTCCCTGTTAAAATACAAATATGTTACTTAGGAAGAATCATACAATTAATACATGGGCAATCATTACCATGGTAGCATGGACTGATTTATCAGCCTTGCTAGGAATGGGGCCCAGTCACTATAAGCTTTTAACTCCAATTTTGTCCAAGGGACTTTAAAGGCTGCAAGGGAAATAGGCAATGTGTTTTCTCAACTCTGTCACCATATCTCCAAGAACCATTTATCCCCTCACATTGAAAGAAATGAAAATGAGGAAATTCAGTGGATGGAGAATTGTGTACATGAGGAACAAGAAGGCCATGACTCAAATCAGGGGAAGCAACACTTCCCCCTGCACAAGCAGACCTATTTCCTCTCAAGAGATGATGCAAAGCCAGGAGAATATTTCCTGAGATTGAAGTTGTAAACCCTGAGGGCAGGGACTGAGGTTACTCTCTCCTACATTGCACTGAAAGTGCCCGACAATCCCCAAGTCATGATAATAATGTGGGTAAGATGGCAATGGTTGAACTACAGAAAGTTCTCATTTTCCATTCAATTTTCAGCATCAGAAGTTCAAATTAGGGCAAATCACCTCAGAGGGAATTGAAAACTCAAACCTTCACCTGTTCTTTCGAACCAAATCAAAATGGAAACTCTTCTCAGTTTTAGAAACATGCTACTCTTTTTTCTGCTCTTTAGGCTTATACTAATGCCTTCACATCAAAATAAAACCATTTTGGCTCCTTGTTTGTTTGCTGGTGGGTTGTTTTTAAAGAGCTCTGGCTGCCTGTTTCTCAAGATTGCCATTTTACCTCTGAGCAAAGACCTAAAGCAGAACAAGCAAATTCATTTCATCTACCAGATTTTTTCCCCTTTGGAGAGTAAATAAGCTCTCAGGATTAAAGTTCATCAATATGTTGTGCTGTTATTAATTTTTTTCTTTTTTCCACCTAATGCTGTTTCTGTTTACTTGCACTCACTAGGAACCCTTAGCACTCTCCCTCCCCCCCACTCACTCTCTTTCTCTCTCTTTCTCTCTCACACACACATGCACACATACACACACACACACACACACACACGCAGAGACACAAATATATTTTTTAAAGAACAGCAATTAGAATCAGAAACTAAAGAATCCGAGCACAATTTCTCATCTTTCCAAAATCAACAAACACAATTTTTATATGATAGAGCAGTGTCATAGTAGACAAAAGGAAGACCTGGGTTTATGTCCCCACCTCTGATACATATTAACTATGTGACCTTGGACAAGTCACTTAATCTCTCAGTGCCACCAGGCAACTCTCTAAGACCATAAGTTACAGAGTAGGTGCTGATGTATCTTGATAGAAATTTGTTTAAAGGGAGTTGAAATCATGGGTGACAACTTACCCCCCTGCCTCCAAAAAGCAGGAGACTGAAAAGAGGAACTTTAGGTTGAAATAAAAAGACCAATATAGACACCACCTCAATTAGTTCCCCTACCATCACAGATTCCTCAGTTGATATGGTACTTGGTGAAAGTGGAAGCTCTCTAGAGATAAGTGAAGAGGGTTTAGGAGATGCTGTAGGGAAGGTAGGTCCCTAATCGTATTGGATCAGACTTATGATTTCACATCTACAGTAGAAAAGAAAAAGATGGCAAATTAGTTTTATTTGTCTAGCTCAGTGTGAAGAAAGCAAGCAAACGTTTATTATGTACCTGTTCTGTACAGAGCACTGTGCTGAACATTTTACAAATGTTATCTCATTTGATCCTCACAGCAACCCTGAGACATAGGTGCTATTATTATCCCTATTTTACAGTTGAGGAAACTGAGGCACACAGAATTAAATTATTTACACAGGGTCACACAGTGAATCAGTGCCTGAAGCCAGATTTGAACTCAAGTCTTCCTGAATCCAGACCCAGTGTTCTATCCACTTAGCCACCCAGCTAGAATTGAGTGTGAAATGATACATTTTGTACACTGGTTCTGGTTCTGAAAATGAGATCTCTGTGAAAATTGATTATTAATCTCTGTAATGTTTTAGTATCCAAATCAATCCATTAGAAGCCGCTAGAAAATATTTTATTACCAGAGGCAAGACAGAAATGATCAAGGACTTCGAGTCTCTTGGTTAGAGCCAGCTCCTTATGACATACAAACCCCATCGGAGAAAGCTCTCTATCTGAAGGAAGATGAAATCTCCTGGGGACCAAAACATGCAGAGGATTTGTTTGACTACCACATCCTGGCTGAGTGACCTGGAAGTAAAAGCTGGAGAAGGCCTTTTAAGCAATAGGAAAACTTTCTTGCCAAGAATGTCCAAAGAACCAAGCAGCTACTTCTGTAAGTAAAATATCTGCTTCCTTCAGTAGCCTATAGCCCATCTGATACCAAATCCTTGATTGCTGAAACTCAGGCTTTTCCTCTTATTTTCTCCACCCCAACTTGATTGTGTTCCTCATACTAACCTAGCCTTCTCTTTGCACTTCACCACTGCTTTGGGCCTATTTAATTTTCCATTTCAGACACTGCTACTGCCTGGCCCATTCATTGTTTAAAAACATATATCTCTAACCATAGACCAATGTTTTCTCAGACTATAATTTCTTCCCCTTGTCCTGTGCCAGACTACTCCAGTTAAAACCTTTCTCCACCTCCTCTGGGAGGAGGTTTCCATCAGCACCGTGGACAGGGCCAGGAAACAGTACATTGCTGATACCTATTGGACTTTATCCAGAGATTATATGTACTGAGTCCAACTTGAAATGTTTTAGTGAGTAAGGTCTCTAAGACGAGTGATGATCTCTCAACATCACATGAGAATTTAGCGAGCATTCAGGGTCCTCTAATATCAGGTTACGGCATTTACTTAGAAAATAAGAAGCTTAAATAAATCGACCTCGCTTTAAATGGCAATGAAGCTTTTTTTTACAATGAAATAAGAAGAGATCTGTATTTTTCTTAATAGATCTGATTCTTTTTCTACTGATAGATTAAGAAACCCAACTGTCCTTAGACAAATTTGAATAATAAAATTTGTCTTTTGTCTTTTGACTCCTTAGCCTCCCTGGCCTTCTCCTTCATCTCTAATTCTTTACCTCTCTTGGCTTCCCTTAAATGTCCAGTGTCCACATGCTTCAGTCTTCTAGCTTCATTCACATTGAGGGGATAGGCTGCTATGTGCACAGGGACTTGGCCATTGTAAGGGTTTACGAACTGTCATGCATTGCGTTGAGGGAGGATAGGAAAAAAAGAGGTACTTTATAAGTGAAACCAAAGCCTTTATTAAAATCCCTAATATCCACCAACACAGAGCATGATTTGGGCACCTGTTTAATCCTTCCCAAAGTCCTTGGAATTGCATACTAAACAATCTCCTGCTACCCTTCAAGAGGCTGGTCTTGCTGCTCCTTCTTGAATACATAAACTATGTGTCATATTGGGTGCAGACAGAAAAGATGCTTTCTCATTTTTATACTTTGCAAAGAAACTTAACATTCATTTTCTTTTTTCGTCCACACAAAGACTCTAAGTTATATTGACAGAGAACACTTTCCAGATGAACATGGAGGCCAGAGAATCTAAGCAACATTCCTAAGGCCACAAAGCAAACTAGTGACAGAGTCAGAACTAGAAAACTGTCAAGAGGCTCTTCATCCTTTGGTCTTTCCATCACACCATCTGTCCAGAAGGGAAGTTAGCTAACCTCCTCCACCTTTCTTTCTCCCCAGTTTCTCTCCTTCAACCATAACTAGACCCAGAATACACAGGTGATTTGGGGGCATGAACTTACAAGAATTGCATAAGAGTTCTGAATCTTAATTTTTCCCATACACGAAGGAGAAGAGGGTTGGCCTATCTACCAAATCCATATTTAACTATTTGGTCTGATAATCACTACACTGCAATAAATCAATCAACAAACATTTATAAGGCACCTGCAGGGTTCATATATTTTCCTATGTGATAGAAGATACAAAATTTAAGTAAAATATAGTCTTGCCTTCATGGAGTTTATATTCTAAAAGAGGAATAAGACATATGTAAGTGTATTTAAAAATTGCAAAACAGTTTTATGTGACACTGAAAGGAGAAGATCCTTACAGGCCTTTGGGTTGTAAGACTTCAAGGAGGAGGGGTTGCTTGAGGAGAGCTTTAAAGAATGGGTAGAAATTCACAGAATGTTGGAGTGGGAAGGAATCTAAGAAATCATCCAATCCAACCCATACTTAAACAGGAATCTCTGTTACAACTTTGCAGATAAGTGGTCATTCAGCTTTTCCTTAGAGACACCCAGCAAAGAAGGAAACTTCTATCATCTGAGCCAGCCCAGCAATAGTCAAATGGAAACCATTCAAGGTATAGGGAATAATGTAAGTCAAGGAAGAAAAATGGGAGATTTCAGGACTCAGGGAACAGAAGATTGCAGTTTGGCAATAACAGAAAGTTTGTAAATAGAGTTAACAACAACCTCTCTGTAGCACTCCCTAACTCCCATGTGTGTCAAAAGAGCACTGGATTTGGGATGGAGCCCCAGCAAAGGTGAGAAACATGTTCCTTTTTCTGTTTTCAATGGACCACATACCAGAGTGCCCAGTGCTCTTCATCTATCTGCCCCAACTCCATGCTCAGGGAGAAATTGTGTTACCCTTTCTAGAAGTGTCTATATTTTAAAACAGGACTACATGGAAAGGTCAACACATAAGTGGAAACCCAAAGTTGGGAATTTTAATTGTAGAAGTGAGGACTACTATAAGAGAAATAATCCTACAGGGAATCTGAACAAGACTTCTCAAATTACATGAATCAGTCAACACCTTACTCTGTTGATACATAAGGCCAGCCATGCCTGAAGAATAAAGATAGAACAGTTTTACACTGATAAAATATCTCCTAGAGGAGATTCTTTTGTGAAGATATTGGTCATGATAAAGGTAACAGGGACTTCATGACCACTGACTGAGATAAATGTTTCAATCTCTTAATTAGGACAATGATAGCAAAATACCCTTCATAGGAAAGGAAATCCTTTCACTAGCTAGAATTATAGAATCTTGGAGTTAGAAGGGCTCTTATAGGTCATCTAGTTCAACCTCTAATCCAATACAGGAGTCTTTTCTAAAGGAGCTCTGACAGATATTCATCTAGCCCCTCCTTGAATGCTTCCAGTCAAGAGAATACAAAGAATTCAATTCCTTATGCATCTTATGTTCCAATTCTTAGAAAACTGTTTTGGAAGTGCTTCATTATGCGGTGCAGAAATTTGTCTTACTATACTCTCTCCTCATTGGTCTCAGATCTGCCTTCCAGGCCTATACAGGATTAATGCACTCTTCTGTCTTCTAATGTTTAAAAACAGCTAATATGACCTAGTGATCCAAATGTTATCATTTCTGTACTTTACAGTGACTTAACAAGGCAAGAAGTACCTTTCACATCAAGTTTGTGCACATCTGGATTTATGTTAATGGCCTGAAATAGACCCAATTTCCCCAGCTGGAGGGAGGAGTAAATCTTTGCTAAATTAAACATTCAGCCAAAGTAAAGCTTGCTGATGGCATTAAGAGACACCAGCAACATTTGATTTCCAAAAATTCATTTCAATTTGGTGAAGAATAACTGTAAAAAAAAACCTCATAGAAAATTTGGTTTCTGATGTTACAATTCTGCTGAAATTGATCTCTCCAATTACCAATGGCCTATTCTCTGTCTTCACATACATATTTCTGCCATATGTGATACTTTTTACCAACCCCTGTCCCTTCTGAATACTTTCTCCTTTCTTAGTTTCTGTAACACTGATCTCCTCTAGTTTTCCTCCTCCACATCTGACTGCTTCTTCTTGGTCTCCTTTGCTGTTCATTCAGCCCCTTGAATTGTGAATGTCCTCCATGGATGTCAACTTGACCTTGTCTTTTACTTCTACATTCTCTCCCTTGCTGACCTCATGTATTCCTATTGTACTCTGGAAGGAGGAGGGGATAGACACATCAGGAGAAACAGCTAAAATGCCTAACAAATACAAAAGTGCAACCAGAAACCAAAGGAATTTTGCCAAGCTCTGTGTGCATCTTAATCTACTCTAGACATGATTAGATTATTCAAAAAGTGCCAGGGTTCTGCTTATGCTACACTGATGGGTTCTGCTTACCCTCTATTGATGCATTTTGAAAGTCTCCTATCCTTTTCTCCATCCCCAACTCCTAAGAAATATATGGACTAACCTTAACTATCAAGACCAATAAGAACAAACTTGTAGTTCTAGAGAAAAGCTAGTTTTCCTGCACCTATCCTGTATGCTACTTCACTTCTCAGAGACAAGAATGAACAGCAGTCTTGAGTGGACAGCAAAGCAGATTGTCAGATGTTTTCTTGTATATTTTTGTACGGGTGATGATGATGGTGATGATGATGGTGGTGGTGATGATGATGATGATGATGACAGATTTTATTAAGTGCCTACTCTGTGTCAGGCACTGCATTGCTAAATGCTTTACAAATATTATCTCATTTGATCTTCATAACAACACTATGAGGTAGATACTGTTATTATCCTCATTTTACTGATGAAGAAACTGAGACAGAGATTAAGGAATTTGCCCAAGGTCACAAAACTAGTAAGTGTCTGAGGCTGAATTTGAACTCAGGTCTTCTGGTTGCTAGGCCCAGAATGCTATTTACTGAGCTACCTACCTATCTTCAGACATTGATGTGTTTATTATCAACCATCACTGTAATTAGATTTAAGGATTATGTGACTATGTGCTGCTCAGTTCCTTGAGGAGCAGAACCAGAATGATTAAATAATGGCCTCAGTTTTCACCTCTAGACAGGTAACTCCCACATCTTATTTTCATCCCCAGAATCTCCCTGATATTCTACATCTTTAACTGCTATTAAATACTTTCACCAGAATGTCTCATCAGTACCTTAAATTCCACCTAAAACTAAAACCTGCCCACTCACTCATGCCCTCACATCCAACTACTTGCCAAGACCTATCAATTTTTTTACTATAAAATCTTTCTCATCCATTTCCTCCTGCCTTCTAACATTGCCACCTCTATGGTATATTCAGGCCCTCACTACTTCTCTCCAGGACTACTACAATACTCTTCTAAAACTGTTCTCCTACAACTGGTATCTGTTCTCACCAAACCATTTTCCACCTACCTTCCAAAAGACTCTTCCTAACTCATATATCTAACCAGGTTATTCTACTGGTTAAATACCTTCAGAAATTGGCAGTAAATTTAAAAAAAAAAAAAAACCACCTAGCATTTAAGGTCTAGCCTAATTTGGCTCCAATCTACGTTACCAGAACTTTATTTCACACTACTACCCTCCATGTACTCTAAGTTTCAGTGAAATTGCACTCCTATCTATTTCCTGATCTCATTCACTTCCTGATTCTTGTGCATTTGCATGGATTTTCTCCCTCGTCTAGAATGCATTCTCTCCTCATTTCTGTCTATGTACATTTTTCTTTTTCTTCAAGTCTGTGTCACTCTAGTTCTAGAACTCAAGAGATAAAAATAGAAGAGTTTGAAGGTTAATGGCAACAGCCAGTCAGAAGATATCAATAGCTCTTCAGGGAAGTAGTAACTGACAGGTAAGGTCCAGCTGGGTTTACCTGGAAAATGTCTGTGACAGCTCTGGAAGTGTGAATTGCTCTGGCCCCATTTTTATCAGTATTGTGGTTCCTTCTTAATAGGAAATTTGAAAGGAACTTAGATATTCTTTAAGGTTACAAGAAAACTTAGAAAACTAAATATGAACATGAGTCAAAGTGTTATCCTTAATGCATCTCCTTTTGTTAAATGATAGATAATCTACTATTGTTTCGTTTTCCTTCTCATCCGAACTTGAATCACTGGACCAGCCTGAATTAAGCCTGGTCCATAATAACATACATAGATATGAGAGAAATTACTATTTTACTGTTATTTTAACAGCTAATTGTTAAATTGGTATCCAGGCTTTTCTCTTCTGTTTCTTCAGTGAGGCCCAGCTCCTGTGGAAGATCAACCCCTGAAGGACATGACAGATGGAGATTACCCTTAGTTCTCAAAGAACATGCTCTTCCGTCTTGGGCAGGACCCTACCCAACCAGGAGATCTTACTTCTATTTAGAGTATAAACAGAATCCAGTCTAGGAGAGTTCTTACTCACAGGAAATGAGCCCCTGTCCTTGTACCTCTCCATTGGAGTTTAGGGTGATCCAGCTCATGAAGGAGAAAACCAACCAGAGTGGTCTGGTTGGAGACAGATTCCCCTTTCCAGATGTCCTGATGATGACTGAATCTCATGAGCAAGCCACATTCTCAACAGGAGAAACTGA
This sequence comes from Phalanger gymnotis, assembly GCA_028646595.1. Lineage (NCBI taxonomy): Eukaryota > Metazoa > Chordata > Mammalia > Diprotodontia > Phalangeridae > Phalanger > Phalanger gymnotis. Next base: position 9,857 of record JAQQSZ010010645.1, read on the forward strand.
AGACTTCTAAGCTACTGCCTCATTAAATATCCATCAATAAGGGCTGATTTTCAGTTGTCAAGAGAATTTCCTTTCGAGGATTATTTAAAGCTTTCAGGCTCTCTTTTGTCTTTGGTTGCCAAGAAAAACCACTGACCATCAATTTATTAATTATTACCTAACCTAATTAATAAGTTGGTTATTAATTCCCAGATAGTCTATCTCTCAGGGTTTTTAAGTCATCACAGATATATGCAAAACACATAAAACAAATCCAAGGTAACCTTGGAGGAGTAGGTCCTAGTGTACAAAATTATGGTTGTCTCAAATTCATTGAAAGTTCTCAATGATTTTTTTCAAGTAGTTTCAAATATGTGGTCCAGAGCCTTCTGGGACAAGTAATCCAGAGGCTATCCCAATAAATAAGGATCTTCGAGCCCCAAAGCGTTATAGGAACATTGAAATCCTGTTGAGAACCCCCTTAACACAGATGAATAGCATTCATTTAGTCTCTACTGGCACAGAATTTAATAGCTTTATAGAAGAGATAGAACATATATGTACAAATAATAATAGAAAATTGAATAATCATATAATAAACATAATCCAGCCCTTAGCCCAGTGCTTAGAACGTGGTAGGCCTTTAATAAGTGTTAATTAACTGACTGGCAATTAAAGCTGGCCAAAAGTTAAAGGTGTTTCCTGAGCAGTAAAGGCAATCGTATGGAGCTTGGGTGACCACTGGTTAAGAATGCTGAAGAGAGGATTCTTTCTCAGGAAGAGAGGTTACACCATATGGCCTTTGTGGTCCCTTTTCAACTCTCAGATTCTGTGATTCTGCAGTGTGTATAAGAGATATGTAAGGTGTTATGTGAGGTTGAAAGAAATAAAAAGTATTTTTAAGCTCAGTTAACCAGCAACTAAGACCATCCTATAACTCTACCCCTTGACTCTCATAGTTCAAAGATCTCTCCCCTACAGCACAATGTTTCTCAAGAGCCATTGACAATGAGAAAGTACCCAACACAATGAACACTATTTCCAATCTTGCTTTTGTAACTATACTGAAACTGGATTCACCAACTGTGTGAAGGAACGGATAGAGTGCAGGGCTAAGACCTGAATCCAGCCTCAAACACAGTATCCTGGGCAAGACACTTAACCCCTCTCAGCCCCATTTTCCTCAATTATAAAATGGGGAAAATAATAGCATCTGCCTCCCAGGGTTGTTGTGAGGACCAAATGAGGTGATGTATATAAAATGCTTTGAAAACTTTAAAGAGAGAAATAAATGCTGGTTATTTTCCCCCTGTTCCCTAGGAAAGGTATCAGGAAAAGGATATTAATTATTTCCTTGAGATAGGCTAACTAGAGGCCTAATGCTACATTGAAAATCATCTCAGTGGGATTTTTTGAAAGAAAGATTTGGGTTGGTTGTTTGTTTTTTCAGTTCAATTCAAGTAGTAACAGATGAAAAGCACTGTGCTAGGCACTAGAGATAAGAAGACAGGTTTAAAAATGAGGTAGTCTTATTGTTGAGGAATTTTATAAAGAGTGTCATTTTTTTTAAATCATTCTCTATGACACATGCCTTTATGGAGCTTTGGGAAAATAGGATTTGGCATTTTTTAAATGAAGTTTGCCAAGAGATTAGCTGGAATTGAGGTCTGGGTGTCTTTTCCCTCTTCTAGAAAGTTGTTGCTATATTTAAGAAATACCTGAAAAAAAGATGCACCTCATGCACCTCAACCTCCCCCCTGCCTGCAACATCCCCCGGGGAATACAGCTGCCTAACTTTGTCTCTTTGCCTCTCATCTGTCTCTCTGTCTCTGCCTCTCTCTGTCTCTGTCTGTATGTCTGTGTCTGTCTGTGTGTGTGCGTGTGTGTGTGTCTATATGTCTGGTTCACTCTATCTCTGTCTCTGCCTCTGCCTCTGCCTCTGCCTCTCTGTCTCTGTCTCTGTGTGTCTGTGTATATGTGTGACTGTGTATGTCTGTCCATCTCTCTGTCTCTCCTCAAAAACTCCTCATATTCTAAGAGTGACTCAGCCTTAACCCCACACTTTAGTTAATATAAAGCTTATCCTAGCATAGATGGGTATTTTCTCCTGGATATATCCAAGACCCTGGTCATACCTACCCTGCCTATTAGCTACAGGGTAATTGAACTGAATGAGCCATTGTTTCCACAATCTGGCTAGCAGCTTCTGTGGGGGTGCAAGATCCATCCAGAGCCAGCACCCAGAAAGCTGCCAGCATGCCACAAAAACACAGGTTCTTTTGATCTGCCTTAATAAGGAAAGCTAGGTTAAGGGGTTGGCAAGCTTACTTTAATTCAGCACACAAATATCATTCACTTAGTTCAGGGGAAAAAGCCAGCACACTGAACTTCAGAGTAAAATACAAACAAATTACAAACATCAACAGATAGACCTTGTCTGATTCAAATCCCAATACATAGTTACCAGAGTTCAACAAAGTCTCAGCATCTGGGTTTACAAACTGGAGGGCTCCTTAGCTACAGCTGCCTGAGTCTCTTCATTAACACCACCTCAAGAGCCCTTAAACAAATTACAAACAGATAGACCCAATACAATTCATAGTTAACAACATCTAGGTTCAGCCTG
>JAQQSZ010010646.1:0-12461 GCA_028646595.1 Phalanger gymnotis
TAGCTAGCTGTCTCTACAAAGAGGTCAATAGCAGCATGATTCTCTTTTCCCTCTCCTTCCCTCTCTCCCTCATCCCAATGGACTCATCAAAGCAGGCTGAAATGGACCTAGGAAATATAAGCCATAACCACTTTCCTTTCAGAAATAATAGCATGTTATATTTTAAGATTATTGGAAATGATTTCATTTTCATCGCATGCAAGTAGTTCTGATTGATTTGTATTTACGCATTTAGCTACACATTTTCTGCTGAAAAGACCTGGAGAAAATTGAAAGTATGGGGGTGAGGGCTGTTAATATAATCACAGAAGGCCCAGATAGATCGACTGAACCAGTCAATCAATCCAAAACAAAAGCTAGGTACAACCAAGTCCTTAATCCATCTGAGAGGAATAAAGTACTTTCTTTGGTCATTGGATGAAAGTGGATGTTGCCACATGAGAAATAAGTTGTTACTGGTTCAGAGAATCAAACACACTTCTGGGACTTTGAATAAAAGAGCAAGCTAGTTCTGAATCACAGATGCTAGCCACAGGGCAATCGAGTGGTCATCGATTCTAACAGTGAAGGACGCTTGAGAAAGAATGGCTGTGGCAGTGAGGGGAGGGGCGAGGGTTGAATTTCCCTTCTTCTTTCTCCCCTAATAAACATATGACAACCTTTTAACTTTTGAATTCTCATTAGGGACCCTAACAGTAACCCTGGAGCAACAATGGCTGGTGGCAGATCTCCATTGGGAGCTGGGAGATGAACTCAGGGCAAATGAGATGCCCTAAGGAAAAATAGCTTCTACAAGGATCCCGACACCAAGAGCCAATCAGAATGTTCCACACAAGGGAAATGTAAAGTTGTAAGAACTCCAAAAGTGGAGAAAAGGACTTCCAATAATGAGGAAATGTGAGTTAATCTTTGGATACTCTCCAAATATAAATCTACTTTCCCCAGGAATATGCTGTGTGAAAGATGAAACTGTATACCAGTTGGGTTTTTTTTGGGGGGGGGGGGCGGAGAGAGAGCTGGGAAGGGAGGCATTTCTATAACAACCGTCCTTTTAATACCTGCATGATGAATACTCTTTCTAAAAGCAAATTAAGTGTGACTAATAAACAGTCCAGAGGATACCTGTGGGGGCTTAGAAGTGACAGTACTAGAAACTACAGTGCTTTAGAAGTCACCTCTACCATCATGATGGAAATGGTAGTTGCTTGCCCTCTGGGGATCTGTCACCCCAATTCCAGTAGGAGTGTAGGAAAGTAGTTCCCCAGGAGATACTATAAAATAATTAAAAGACCGTAGATAATGGATGCTACCCATGAAAGAGACTTTAGAGATCTTCTAGTGCCACCTCTTCATTTTATATATGAGGAAATGAAGGCCTAGAAAGACTAAGTAACTCCCCCCAGATGGTACGCAGCAAGGCATGAACAAAAATAAACTGAGAAAATCCACAATGAGTGTCCTACATAGGCATAGAAGTGAGGACAGTGGAGGAGAAGATGATTTTGAAGATCAAGGTCCAGATATTTTTATTGCAGATCAGAATATTGTTGTACCCTGGGGCTTTGACTTTGTGCCAATTGGCATCTTTCTAGAATGGCATTATGTATATTGTACATATATGGAATTTACTAAAGAAGAATTTGGGGACTCTACATTCTCTTTTATCTGCTCACTTTAATTATGTTAACCATTTAAGATTGTTTCAGTTACATGATTTCTGGTCTTAGTAGAACTTTTTGGGAATTGCCTCTTAAATGGTGATTTCTTCTCCTCCCTTCCCCCATCAGTTTCCTAGGATCTTGGCTGTCATTCAGAAATAATTTTCAGTAACAGCAATGAAAACAAATACCTAGTTTCTCATAAATTTCAATATAAATATGTAATACATATTTACAGATTTTGAGGTTCTAGTGGATTACATGCTTAATATAATGTAATATGGCAGCCGAGAAAAAAAAACCCATATAATCTCAGGCTGAACAACAGTCCTAAGTTGTGCAAAAGGCTTCGTTCATTAACACCTTAGATCAAATTCTATCATTCACGAATTAATTTATCGGTCTAGCTTAAAGAATCATCAGGAGAAATTTTTTCTGCATTTTTCAAGCAACCTGGAAGATATTAGTTTTTCTAAACATTCAAATTAGAATAGTATTGATGGCTTTTCCTCAGGCTTGTCTGCCTCAGTATCTTTTCCCTTGGACTGCCTGCAGGGAGCAAGGTACTGAGGTACAGAAGTTTTGTTGAGAGATGGAAAGTGAGTTAGATCTGGAGAATGGGTGGCCACTGACTCGTGGGAGTAGGTCTGAAAGGTGAACCCCTGGTGGCTGGCCTTATTCTGGGAAGTGCTGAGTCTTAGGGCAATGTCCAGTGGGAAGGTTTTAAGTTTCCTTTTTAGAACATTCTTTTTCCTTCCATGTTTCAAATACCATCTTTGGAAAATGTGTGTAATGGAATTGTTCTTATTTCGTAGAATTTTAGAGTTGAAAGGGGCCTCTGAAGCCACCTAATCTACCATGCCTCCTAAAAGAAATCTATCTGACAAATCATGAGCCAGATTTGGCTCAGTGAGGAGAAACATCTGACCTGCCGAAGCAGGCCACTATTCTTTTGGATAACTGCAATTGTTAGGAAGCTTTTAATTTTTTTTCCTGCCATCAAACTGAAATTTTTCTCTTTGCAGCTACTTGTTACTGGCTCTTCTTGGCCTCTTCCTGAGGCCAAGCAAAACTAGTCTAATCTTTCCCATATGACAGGCCTACAGATACTCAAAGACAGGCTTAGATGACATTATAGTTCCATTGGAAAGAGCCCTGGTCCCACCATCTGAGGGCCTAGAGTCCAAGCCCCCTTGTGATAATACCATTGTCACGGTGGACAAGTCACTTAACCTACCTGGGCCTCAGTTTCCTTGTCTGTAAAGTGAGGGGCTTGTAATCCATGGCCTCTGAGGCCTCTTTGTGTTCTATGTTGTTGATCCTACGAGTATGCACTTCGCTGCCTGTCTCCCTGGCCCAGTATTCTTTTCCCCAGGAAAAACAGCTACAGTTACTGAAACCAATCCTCATATTTATTTGTAAGGACCAATAATCTTACTTTCCCCTCTCTGTTTCTCAGAGATATAATGAGGTTTAATGAGACATGGAATACTTTGACTGTCTTGGGAGTAGGCACTGGATAAGGGCAAGGCATCATTTTTATGTCATTATTGGTATTTAGCTGGGACATTTCACTCTGAACATTGTAAGTCAGAGAGTAGCCATGGAAGAATTTTGGAATTAAGCTTTCAGAATGAGTGGAACATTTTTGAGTCTATTATAGATTAAATCTCTCCTTTTCTGAAATGCCTGGGTGGTAGGGATAAATATTATTTGAGAAGTGTGCCACTTTCCACAAGAAAATCATGGATGGATAAGAATTGTAGAATAGATGTCTTATTGGGGCTCCCTATAAAGCACTATTTTATCAAGAGTGTCAGGAAAATAACGTCATTAAAATAGTTATTCCATAAAACAATGAGTTATGCTTGTATGGGTTTACATGATGGAGGATCCTGAATATGGTGAAGGGAGGTGATGGAATGCAGCCAGAATGGGCCTGGGCCACGTCAAAAAAAGTACAAGAGAGCCAGTGAGCCAATGGATTAAAAGGATTAGTACTGGCCTCCTAAAGTGACTATTTCTGCTTCCAGTAACCTACACTTCTCTTATACAATTAAATAAAGTCCTTGCTTGAATTATGCATGTAGAAATTGAAACTCTAAATCCTCAGTCCTATAAAGGCACAGATTAAGTTATGAGATGCTGAAATCCCTCAAAGCTGATTTCTCCCACTCATATGCTGCCCCAAATGTTCTCTATCTATCCTTCAATGTTATTTAGATCCCATTAATTTATCACTAAACTTACTGAAATTTAAATAGTCCAAGGATCTGTTCAGGTGCTTCAAATAAGTAATATTGGACTTTCCAAAGAGTTCATTTGGACAACAGAGTGAATGGGAAACATTTGTAGTAGGCAATAGGTAGTAACATTTCAGGTTGGGATTTGGGAAGAAGGTCCCTTTGTAGTGTTTATGAACTGAAGATAGACCCTGAAAATATGGACATGGTTGGAATGTTTGCTGGCCATGGTGCTGATTCAAGATCACAATGTGGTCTTTCTGATGAGCACTAGTGTTGAAAAGCAGATTGGCCAAATCTACACATATTCACACTGATTAATATCAGAACATAAATAATAGAATAGCTGACATGTGGTGCTGGGCAGTCTGTGAAGTGTTTTACATTTGCTTTCTCAGTCAGGTACTGTTCCCGGAAAACTGGGCATTTAGGAGATTGTGGTCTGTGGAGTAAACGGAATTCAATGGGCTCGATAATGGGAAGCTTCGAAGAAGAGGGGAGTTTTGAGTCAAACTTTAAAGGAAGCAATAGCTAGGAATCAGAAGGGGGCATTTCAAGTGAAGAGAATGGTATTAACAGAGGCACAAAGAAGCTCAACAATTCAAACATTTAGGAAAGGCTGCAGTCATGATTTCTCTCCATTTAAATAAGGGCTGGTCCCTGTTCCCCTGGGCCTGGGATATAGTGAGGATCTAATGAGATAATCCATGTAGAGCATTTTGCAGAACTCAGTGGTGTATAAACATTAACTACGACAACAACAACAAACAATAATAATAGTAGTGGCCATTATTATACGAGCTAACCGATATAGTATGCTAATGTGTTATCTTGTGATAGTTTTGATGAAAGTCAGTCTTGGAGGGAACGTGTTTTAACACTTAAGCATTTTTTGGCATTATTTGCAGTATTTGACATGGGATAGGGGTTAGGACTGGACCTGTCACTAAGATTAGGTACCTCCTGGAGGAGAAAAGTTCCTCTCTCAATACAGATCAGCATAGTACTAGAGAGTTGCCTTCAGCGTTTAGATGTTAAGTGAGTTGCCCAAGGTCATATGATCAGCAGTAGAGCTTGCGCTCCAGCACTCATTGCTCCAAGACCAGCTCTGAATCCATTATACCATGCTGGTACCAACACTTTTTAAAAATTAAAACTACAAAGGAGGACATGATCAGGGTATCCTAGCTGCTGAGTGAATTCACAGGGAGATCATTGTTGAGTGGGAAAAGAGATCAGGGAAGGATACTTTGGGAATGTAGGGACAGAGGAGGAGGGCAAGAACTAAAAAAAAAATGAGAGAAGGACGTTCTAGGCACAGTGGGCCATGGTCCTGTAAGACCTGACTGATCGAATCCCATGGTATGACCTTTGTCCATCCAGTCCCTTGGGAGAAGGAGGAAATTCCCAGGAGCTATCACCAAGGACACATTGATTATTGACCTTTCTGGAAAAGATTTGTCACACTCTCCCCTTCTATTTTTTCTCTTCTAGTTCTCTGGAAGCTCACAGCAGAGTTTGGCATGCAACTTCTATAGAAAGAGACACAGTACAAGTGAACACAAAAACATGAAAGCTTACAAAGAAAGCCAGCTAGCAAGCATCTATGAAGACATATTTCCTCTCTTAGTATCTCCAGTCTGCCCTTGACTGTGGCAGTAGAAAATCACTGTATCCAATGAGGCCATTGATTCCATTCAGTTTGAACTTAATTTTAAAAACTGGGGTGGGAGGGGCAGCATAGGATAGTAGGAAAACCCACCAAATTTGGAATGGAGACATGATTTGGACTCTGGCACTGCCGTTACCTTGTAGGTGATCCTGGGGGTGTTCCTGGTCTTTGGTTTCCTCATCTGTAAAATGAAACAGTTGGACTAGTGTCCTTCATCATATTCTGCCACTCTGAATCTATGACTCTATGTTCTGTATCTCTGGTGATTTTTAAAAATCTACTTATGCTGGACATCCCCCTCCCCCAAGATGCTTGTTGATAACACCATTGGGCCAAGTGACTGAGGTACTTACAATGACTGGGAATGCATGTCCTAGAAAGCCTAGTATAGCTGTACTCTGGTTCCTAAAGTTTCCAATGAATATCTATTTGCCCACTCTCTAGGTTCTCCTGCTTTCCTCTGGTCTTTCTCCATATCTTCACCACCCCCATCATCATAACACTGGGCCCACCAGCACTGATGCCATAAGCATAGGCCCTGGTAAACTTCCCACTTCTGTTTCCTAAGAAATGAATATTTTTTGGAGGGGAGAAGGCAGGGCAATTGAGGTTAAGTGACTTCCCAAGGTCACACAGCTAGTAAGTGTGGCAAGTGTCTGAGGCTGGATTTGAACTGACTCCAGGGCCAGTGCTCTACTCACTGCACCACCTAGCTGCCCTCAGAAATGAATATTTCTGCCTAAACTAGCTTTATGGACTAGGCCCTTCTGCCTGTCCTAGAACTGTGGACTATTCTTGGCTCCATTTTCTAGATTGCCATTTCCCTATGTTTATATAGACATTAGAACCACTACATTATTTGGAAAGACATATCCCACCAGCCAGCTCTTTATTTAACTCCTTTCTAAGTATTTTCGGTAGCACTGCCCCATCCTGGATGGAAGTAATCATTAATACACACAAGCAGTCACCATTTTGTCTGGCAGACATATCAAATGACAGTAACTACAATCTATTTGCGATGATGAGAAGTCCCAAATGGCCAGAAACCCAGCTCCAAAGCTGAGGATGATGACAAGGTTACAAGCTGGGAAACTTGAAGGTTTGTGATGCCTTCAGTAGAAATAGGAGAGTTTGGGAGAGATGAAGGCATAGGGAAAGCCAATGAGCTCAGTTCTGAGCAAGTAGAGTTTAAGATGACTCTTGGGACATACAGGTGGAAATATTCCATACACAACTGATAACCTAATAGTGAGGCTTGGTAGAGAGACTGTGGCAGAGGGTGGCCTGATCAGACATGACTTGGTCTCAGTACGTCCCCTATGCTGGAAGTGGCTCTGACTAGTATTTTCCAGAGAAGGGTAGGAAAGGAAATTTGTAGCAGATGATGACATGGGAGCCCTGAGAAATGTGGTTCAGGCTTTTTAGTCCCACAGAGCAGCTAACACAGGAAAAGTGTTTGGTCAGCAACAACAGATGGTCACAAATGTGTTGGACACCTCACTGCCCATAAACTGATAGAGGAAGGGTGCCCATGTCACTGAATATAAAGTCCTTTGTTGAGCTTGTAAAGCCCTACAGAACTTGGTCCCAACTTATCTTTCAAGATTCATTGGCCATCTCTCCCTATCCTGCCCCCTGAGACATATCCAATAAGTTTATGAGGTCATCACAGGGTCTATGAGACAAGAGAGAGAGAGAACTCAGCATCTCCCCCCACCCCAGAGCAGCATCTCCCTTGGTCACCACTAGACTCTGGCTTCTGGAATCCTCTTGATGAAATGCTTGACTTCAAACTGGCTTCCTATCACACACACACACACACACACCACACAAACACCATACACACATACACATGCCACACACACACACACACACCCTACACACAAACACCATACACACACATACATGCCACACACATACATGCCACACACATAAACACACACACCACACACAAACACCATACACACATACACATGCCACACACACACATGCCACACACACACACACACACACACACACACACACACACTCAGATGTGGTTCGCATTTTTTTCAACCAACACCAATACATTCTCATGCTACATCATTTGACTTCATCTAGCGATGACAGCACTTCCTATTGCATTCAAGACTTTTTCACACTTATTTTAAACTTTTGATTTATTTAATGGAGATATTAATACTGCAAGCATATATTATGCACCACTCACTGTCCTTGGTGCTAGAGATGCTAACCTCTAAATGAAATGGACATACCCCTGAGAAGCCTGAATGCCTGTCACATTTCACCCCTCCTCCAGGGTTCTCTAGTACCCAGGGGGTTGGGAATGTCTAGGCTCTCTGCCATTAGTTCTAGCCCCCAGTGATGATATTTCCTTAATCTTATTTGTTTCCCTAGACCCCAGTTCCATTTAATAGATTAGCTTTTACCCAGAAATATTTGCTTCAAGAGTATTATAATAATGAATATATCAACTTATCCCCCAATGCTTGAGGTGTAATCCTCCCCATGCACATCACTTTGTACTCTGGGGAGGGCAAGGGAATTAGGTTCACACCTCAGCTCAGTTCTTATAGAGCAGAGTCTCAAATTCCAAAGCCCAGCTTGGGCTCTAGTTTTAAAACTCTGGCTTTTCATGGCTTTCCTGCTGGGGTGTTTGGCTTCACATCTGCTCCCAGGTCTCCATTTTAAGCCCAAAGGAAATTCCATTTCCTGCACCTAGAAATGAAAAAGATAAATGAGACAAAATAAATGGAAAACCTAGAATTGTTTCTCAGGGCCACAGAATGTAGAAGGAGAGAGTGAAAAAGGTACTTTTCTCCATTCACTGGCTCACTTCATGGTGCCCTACACTGTGGGTGAACTTTCTCTTTCTGAATTCTATGCAGGAAAGAAAGTGAGAGTCCTAGTCTTGCAACTTTTAAAGACCCAGCCTGTCCCAGCAGGGACAAGTGAAAGAGGCTACTCCCATCCATTTGGTAGGGAAATTCAGGAATTCTTTTCATTTTGATTTGATCCAAGGAAAATCCATGTCAATTTTTTAGGTCTCCCATTGTACCAGAGAAGAAGTCTGAATTTTTCTTTTTGGGGGGTGTTTACAGTATCTTATCGTAAAATTTGAGTTACATGTTTGCTCACAGGTTCTGTGTCATCTGCTGGGCTTCACATGTCATCTTTGGCTTCTATAAAACTCTTAGAAAATTCCCATTTAGTTTCTTATGCCAACCCGCAATATATCAAAACTGAGATGAGGAAAGTTGTGGTGGGGAAGGGATAACTTTTCTATAGTAGAATTTGCTACTAAAATGTATATTATACTATAATGATACCGCTATAATTTGTACTATAACAATAATAAAATAATAATAATAACAATATCGAATCAAGTTCAAGCCCTGGTTTCTTCTGTCTAATTTGTTCGGTCATATCCAACTTTTCATGACCCCATTTGGGATTTTCTTGGCAGAGATGCTAGAGTGGTTTGGCATTCCCTACCCCAGCTCATTTTAGAAATGAAGAAACTGAGGCAAACAGGGTTAAGTGATTTGCCCAGGGTCACAAAGCTAGGAACTGAATGAGGCCAGATTTGAACTCAGGTATTTCTGACTTAGTCCTGGCACTCTATCCACTGCACCACCTAGCTGGCCTATTTTTATTACACTTCTCAAAAATTCCCTCTTAATCACAAAAGGCACCTTTGTTTAAAAATATACCCTATTTGTAGCCAAATATAGAATGGCATCCAATGATGTGGGTGAAGGGAACTTGGAAAAGCCCCCTTCCCTCTACACGTTGTGAGGGCACTTTGAGCCCTATGATAGGCTGTGTGGGAATAATAGCAGCTGGTTCAAAGCAACTCCCATCCTTAGGACCTCCTTGACATATCTGCCACCTGGCTGCACAGTGCACTGGGGAATGGCGGGAGGGAGCCTAGTGACTCAAGCCCCTTGAAGAGTTGTCACATTCTCTATTCTCCTCATTGGATGATGAATCACCCAAGTCCTTTGGGGTTCCATTTCTCAGTGTCTCTCTGCTAGAGAAACCTGTGCTAAGAATTTTCTTGGTTGGGTGAGTTATCGTGACAACTTTAGGAAGCTAGCTGATGGCTGCAAGCAGGGGGAAACCAGAAAGCTGATCAGCTTCCCAGACAGGTCTGTCATTCTTATGCTGATCCCAGGGTCACTGACACGACATTTTGATCCCCCTAAATCACTCCGTGCAAAGAGCTGCTGGTTCGAGGCAGGGACACAGAGGGCCAAGTTCAAAGTCTATCCCTGAGGAAACATTAGCTTGGAGCTGCCTCATGGCCACAGATACAGACAGTGCCCTGAGCTCCAGTCACTCAGCTCGCAGATTCATGGTAGCCATTCCCAAGAGGACCATGCAGGAAAGTGGTAATAACTCAGCATATCCAAGCTCTGCTACTGACCAGAACAACAAACAGTTCAGTCGTAACGGGCAATGACAGGGTGGGGAAATGATTTAATTATAAATAATAGTGAATATCAATAAACCAAACCTGTTTTGTACTTCTCTATATGCTAATTAATTGCTTTCAACATAAGAGAGGCAGTGTAGCCTCATAGAATGGAAATTTGGCTTTGGAACTTGGTAGACCTGGGTGCAAATTTTATCGTTGCCACATATTCTGTGTGACTCTGGGCAAGTCGCTCAGCCTTTCTATGACCCAGACAACTCTCTAAGACTACAATTTATTGAGAAGATACCAACCCAAATTGAAAGAAGGAGTTTTCTCATCAGGGATTTCTGTATATCAATGAAATCACAAAACCACTCTCAACTTCTATTCCCTTAGTTGCTTCAGTTCCTCTAAGTCATGGGTATCAATCCCATGGAAGCCAACCACACTCTTATAAAGCCCAAAGCAGATGCAATTGAGACACCTTTAACAAAATAAATACAATGAAATGCAGACGACATTACATTTTAAACTATCTCAGTAAGTGACCTGCAGGAATCCTTGAATGTAGATTAGTGGCCCCCATTTGATGACTTGGAGACCACTGCTCTATGTCACCGTCAGATTCCATCATTTTTTCTCATTAATTTTTCTGCATATGGGTATGGTTAGTAGGGGTCCCATTCTTCGGGGGGGGGGTTCATTCTTGATTATTTCATAAAGTCTTTCATGTTTCCTTGTATTCGTCATACTATCTGATCTGAATTATACTACACCATTCCATTTTATCCACACGCCACCAGCTGCTCCTGGGCGTCTAGGTTGCTTTTTGTTATTTCATCTTTGCAAATCATGCTTCTAGGAAAATCTTTGAAATCCTAGGTCTTTTGTTTATTTTGAATATGTGTGTGTGTGTGTGTGTGTGTGTGTTCTCCCTAAAGAAATGATTTGATCAATGGAATGATCATTTTTATAAATTGCATTATTTATTGCTAAATTACCAATTTTTTATGTTTGCAAGTCCACCAGCAACGAACAAGTACAGATATTTATCCACAATCCCATCAACATTTATTGATTCTGATTTTGGGGGGCAGTAATTAGCCATATTTTATGTTTCTACTTTGGAAAATGCCTATTCATAGACATTGAATTAGAGGGTAGATGAGGTATAGTGAATAGAATGCTGGCTGTGGAGTGGGGACAACCTGGATTCAAATCCTGCTTCCTCCATTTACTACTGGGTGCCTTTGGACAAATCATTTAATCTCCCTGCGTCCCAGGCACCTCATCTCTAAAAACACAGCCCAAATAGCCACTTCATTGGGTGTCATTGTGTGGTAATCAAATGAGAACTTGTGTTATTAAGAATGCCTTTGTGATCCTATTTGGTTTTTCTTGGCAGAGATACTGGAGTGGTTTGCATTTCCTTAGTCAGCTTGTTTTACAGATGAGGAAACTGAAGCAACAAGGTTAAGTGACTTGTCCAGGGTCACACAGCTAAGAGGTGTCTGAGGCCAGATCTGAACTTGAAAGATGCTCTATCTGCTGTCCTCTATCCATTGCACCACCTAGCTTCCCCTGGTGTGAATCTTATGTAGTGCTTATTTAGTTATCCACTGTAACCTTGAAATTGCCATTGTAAATTTTTACAGAGCACTCAAAGGATATTTTGTTCTTGATCTTAATATCCTGGATCTAAAGCCAGAAGTGACTTCAGAGACTCTCATTTTACAGATGAGGAAACTGAGGCCATGAGAGTCAAGTGACTTGTTCAAGGTCATACAGGCAGGATCTTTACTGCAGAGTATGGAGGGACCTTGGAGGCCATCTGGTCTATTCCCATCACTTTATGGATGAGGAAACTGAATCCCAGAGAGATTTAATGTTGTTGTTGTTGTTGTTTTTTTTCCAGAGCCACCCAAGTTGTAATTATCAGAACCAGGCTTTGAACCAAGGTTCTTCTGGCTCCAAAGCCATTGATCTTTCTGCTGGACTTTCCATGTTTCTCTAAGAGTCTCCATGTGAGTTGTTGCCATGGAGAGATAGCACATTAGGCCAGCCCAAAAAATGCCATTGAAAATGTCGTATGTTTGTTGCTTATTCCTATTTCAGGCCACCTTTTGGTAAGGAGGAAGACTCAACAAGTGAGTGTCTCCATGTGTCACGTTCTGCATTTCTGAAAACTTTTCTTCTTTCTTAAAGCTTTCTTCCTTTGCTGTGAACTGAAGACATCTCTGATATGCCCACAAGCTGCAGTCTTTCAAACCCATCTGCATATGACATAAACCAGGATGATGGGGTCAAAGCTGTGCCAAGCATTTCTTTGCTGAAACTTGCATGGTTTTTGTCCGAACTCAGGCAGATTTACGGCAAATTCAATTGGGCAATTTATTCTTTTTTTTTAAATTTATTTTTGACATGTTTGCTTTTCAGCATTGATTTTCACAGGCGTTTGAATTACA